>CM051023.1:5190018-5210018 GCA_027704905.1 Muraenolepis orangiensis | reverse complement strand
ATCTCTCCAGCATCTTTAGAACCAAAAACATATATTCCTTCATGCCTTCTTCCAAGCCTTCTCCTCTCTCAGGGGTCCACATCTCGCCCACATCCGGTCCAAATCCCGCCCACATCCGGTTCAAATCCCGCCCACATCCGGTTCAAATCCCGCCCACATCCGGTACACATCCCGCCCATATCCGGTTCAAATCCCGCCCACATCCGGTACACATCCGGTACACATCCGGTACACATCCCGCCCATATCTGGTCCACATCCCGCCCATATCTGGTCCAAATCCCGCCCACATCTGGTCCAAATCCCGCCCACATCCGGTTCAAATCCCACCCACATCCAGTAAACATCCCACCCACATCCAGTAAACATCCCGCCCACATCCGGTCCAAATCCCGCCCACATCCGGTCCAAATCCGACCCACTTCCGGTCAATATCCCGCCCACATCCGGTACACATCCCGCCCACATCCGGTCCAAATCCCACCCACATCCGGTCCAAATCCCGCCTGTGTAATTATATAAATGTGTGTTTGTGAAAGTGTGTGTGTGTGTGTTCTGTGTGTGTGTGTTCTATGTGTGTGTGTATGTTCTATGTGTGTGTGTGTGTGTTTCTATGTGTGTGTATATATTTTTATACATACACATTTATTTCTGAGTGTGTGTTTGTGTGCATGTGTTTGTTTGTGTTTCTATATGTGTGTGTGTGTGTGTGTGTGTGTATTTCTATGTGTGTGTGCGTGTGTGAGTGTGTGTATTTCTATGTGTGTGTGTGAGGGTGAGTGTGTATTTCTATGTGTGTGTATGTGTGTGTATTTCTATGTGTGTGTGTGTGTGTATTTCTATGTGTGTGTGTGTGTGTGTTTCTGTGTGTGTTGCTACAAGCGACACAGAGACACTGAGGAACCATAACCCCCTAACCTAAACCCAGGGAGGAGGTCCTCCTGGGTGAATGTGGACTGGAAGGTGTGGATGAGTGTCAGTGTGTCTGAGGACCCTCCTCCATCTGGGGACACTCTGTAGAAGGAGAGAGAGCCAGCAGGTCGGTCCACATACACTCCTACTCTGTTAGAGGGGAGGAGACCTATGACTGTTTCACTAGCGTTGTACCGGACATAGTAACCATCATCATGACAATCAAGACTCCAGGACTTGTTGTTCCATCCAAGCAAGCTGTCATCACCCCGTCCTCTCCTAGTGATTCCTCTGTATGTCACTCCTATAACAACACCTCCTCCTTTCCTCTCCATCTCCACCTCCCAGTAACAGCGGTCAGTCAGACCCTCTCTACACAACACCTGGAGCCAGGAGTCAAATCTCTCCAGGTGATCAGGATACTCCTCCTCTCTAACCCTCGTCACCTTCCTGTTGTCCTCAGACAGAGAGAGTCTTCTGTGGGCTGTGTTTGGGTCCAGTGTGAGTTCACACTCATCTGATGGGAGAGAAGGAAAGACATGATGAGTCTACACAGAAATACTACATAGAAAATACACATACAAGTATCATGAATAGATGACAAGTATCTACTTTGTTTTCCCATCCAACACGTCATGTTCATCCAACACGTCATCCACGTGCACGTGTGCATCACAGACACATGATACATTATTATACATTATTATACATTATTATTATACATACATTATTATGTTTTATGACCATAGGACGTTTTTAGTAGAGTGGGAGAGTTCATCTTTTTTTATAGAACGCAATTGCAAGCCATTTTGCCTTCTATGCCAGACGTCTTTAGCCCATTTCAAGGCTTCACATCTTCAGCGCCATTTCACCTCACTCCATGCTCACTCCATCCACCAGGAATTCCCTAAAGGTGTTGAACTTCACAAGCAGAAGTTAAACACCTTGAAAAGTCAGGCGGAAAAGCAGACACAGTTTTTCCAAAAAATAAGGAAGCACTCGGAGACCGTAACACTTGCATCATATCAAGTTGCTTGGAACATAGCACGAGCTAAAAAGCCCTACAATGAAGGGGAGTTTGTTAAAACATGCCTCAGTGACGTGGTTGAAATCTTGTTTCCAGAAAACCAAAAACTGAAACAAGGTGGAGGATTGTTCAAGGCAAGGAATGTCAGAAGTCCCACTCATTTCATTTAAAGAAGCAACATGCGTAGGAAGATAAAACACTTGTTCACATTTAGTTTACTGAGAGTTTGTGTGAGAGTGCACACAATGTTCATTGTTGATAATAACTGGCCTCTGAATACTAGTAGGAGAGGTTTAATTCAATTTCTGTCAATATTATGGTGTGTGACATTTACAATAAATCTGTCAGAGCAGAGCTATGTGTGTGTGTCTGTGTGAGGGTGTGTGTGTCTTTGGGAGGGAGGATCTTGAGTGTGTGTGTAAAGTTCTAGATGTTCATTTAGTCTGTGTGAGAGAGAGAGGGGAGGAAGAGAGTGAGGGAGCACAGAGAAAGGCTGAGAACAGAAGAGAGAAGGAGAGGGGGGGCCATCTGTGACTGTGTGTATGATGTGGCTCTTTTTACAGTAACATAGTAACATGTTTGGCTCTTAACCTCTGACTGGTTGGCCACCCCTGATGTATGTTATCAATATATTGATATATTGATAACATACATGATGTCCACCATCATGTTGATTCCCAGTAGGACGTCACCTCCTGCTGTGTGGATGGACATCTGAAGAGTTAGTGTGTTGTTGTGATGACTCAAACTAAACAGACACTTACACTTCTTTAGAGTCGACCTCCGGACAGGCAGCTTCTCCATCTCCATGTCCAGAGTCTCCTTCAGCTGATCCAGGGATCTCCTCAAGGTCCCTGCGTATGACGGAGGAGGGACCTCCACCCTGGTCCAGTCCCTGGTGTGTGGAGGATTCTTCAGGGATCTGAAGCTCTGGAGGAAGTGGAGGTGGTCTTCAGTGTGTGAGAGCTGCTTCACCTCTGAGCTCCTATTGGTCAGATCTTTAACTTCCCGCTCCAGCTCTTTGATGAGGTCTTCAGCTTGTCTCTCTATGGATTTCAGTTTCTCTTGAACCGTTTGGTTGAGATCGTCCCGACACTTTTCAATGCAGCGCATCAGAGCGGCGAGGACCTGCTCACCGTCGGCTAGCTCTCGGTCTGCGTCTGCTCTGCTGAGCTTCACTGCGTCTATGATCTCCTGAATCTTTCTTTTTCTCTCCTGGATCATCTGCTGAACATCAGACTCTATCTTCCCCAGCTGGGCCATCTTCAGCTCATATTCCTCCTTCAGAGGTACAACAGGATGGGACCTGTGGTCCCTCTCTGTACAGAACTGACACACACACACCTGTTCAGTCTGGCAGAAGAGCTCCAGAAGTCGGCCGTGTTTCTTACACATCCTGTCTTCTAGACGGTCCTGAGGCTCCACCAGCTTATGTTTCTTCAGAACTGCGACTCTCTGATGTGGCTCCAGGTGGGAGTGGCAGAAGGACATAAGACACACTAGGCAGGACTTGACAGCCTTCAGCTGGGTCCCGGTACAGACGTCACAGGGAACTTCTCCTGGTTGAACACAAGGCTGCTCTTTGACCGGTACGGACCGTCTAAACTGATCAACCATCTCTGATAAGAGGGTATTGACCCGTAGATCGGGTCTTGTGTGGAACAGCTTGTTGCAAAGAGGACATTTGAACTGGACCTTGTCCTCCCAGAACGTGGTGATACAGGCTCTACAGAAGTTGTGTCCACATGGTGTGGAAACTGGACTCTTGAACACATCCAGACAGACGGAACAGGAAAAGTTCTCCTCAGACCAGGAAGTGTTAGCAGAGGCCATTCCTAGAACACATTGTTGAATCAAGTTAGAAAACAATCACATTATATTTATTGTTTATATGATAATGTGCACATTTCTACATTTTACTGTACCTAACGTGTGTGTATATATATAAATCTTAAGATTTATAACTTTTTTTAAGATTTATAATCTTTTTTAACTGCATAACTACCTGTTTATGAATTCTCATAAATATATACACATATAATTACATATATACTTTATCAATTCCTAAAATTCTGCACATATCTTAAACAGACTCCACACATTATTTTATACAGTTTTTATACCTAGTAGACTGTCTTACATCTTATTTAACCTCTGTACATTATATATTACCGTGCACTTTAATGTAACATTTAAACTCTGGTTAGATGCTACATTATTTTTGCTGTACTGAACTTGATCTGTTCAATGATAATTATTAGATAATAATTAGAATCTAATCTAATGTTTAGACAACAGTTTAAAGTGGTTCTAATGTCCCTATATGTGTATATATCTCTATCTATATGAGTGATGGAGTAGCGTAGGGCTTGATATAAACATATAATACACATCTAATACTACATGAAGTTAACAATGGTCCACCATCAAAGTGTGTCCGTTGGAACAGGCTCCCTGGTGCAGAACTAACTCTTTGAAGCCCTTGGTCAACACTCACTACTCACCTTAGAACGCTGTCCACCGCTTAGTTGACAAAGGCTGTGATGAGGGTTGTTTAACTCAGCGCTTTGTTGGACAAAGACTGGTGTCCTTTGTGTCGCACTTTGCTGAGAGAGAGAGAGAGAGAGAGAGAGAGAGAGAGAGAGAGAGAGAGAGAGAGAGAGAGAGAGAGAGAGAGAGAGAGAGAGAGAGAGAGAGAGGAGAGAGAGAGAGAGAGAGAGAGAGAGAGAGAGGGGAAGAGAGAAAATTGAATTTTATTTAAAAAGTAAAGAACCTCAATCTGTTGTGACTATGGACACTTTTTAGGATAATGATGCCGCTGCCCAGTTTTTATTTCATGTTATATCATTTTTATAATATATACTTTATTATTATTATTATTACCGGTATTATTATATTTCTTTTTTTTCCTGTCTTGTCTTTTTTTTCTTGTTCTTTTACATTTTTGATATAAGTTTGTATGTCGTGTCTTGTCGTGTATGTCGACACCCATAATGTTACCACAATGCACACATGAGACACGCAGCCCAATGCACACATGAGACACGCAGCACAATGCACACATGAGACACGCAGCCCAATGCACACATGAGACACGCAGCACAATGCACACATGAGACACACAGCACAATGCACACATGAGACACGCAGCACAATGCACACATGAGACACGCAGCACAACGCACACATGAGACACGCAGCACAATGCACACATGAGACACGCAGCACAATGCACACATGAGACACACAGCACAACGCACACATGAGACACACAGCACAACGCACACATGAGACACGCAGCACAACGCACACATGAGACACGCAGCACAACGCACACATGAGACACGCAGCACAATGCACACATGAGACACGCAGCACAATGCACACATGAGACACGCAGCACAATGCACACATGAGACACGCAGCACAATGCACACATGAGACACGCAGCACAATGCACACATGAGACACGCAGCACAACGCACACATGAGACACGCAGCACAATGCACACATGAGACACGCAGCACAACGCACACATGAGACACGCAGCACAATGCACACATGAGACACGCAGCACAATGCACACATGAGACACGCAGCACAACGCACACATGAGACACGCAGCACAATGCACACATGAGACACGCAGCACAACGCACACATGAGACACGCAGCACAACGCACACATGAGACACGCAGCACAATGCACACATGAGACACGCAGCACAACGCACACATGAGACACGCAGCACAACGCACACATGAGACACGCAGCACAACGCACACATGAGACACGCAGCACAATGCACACATGAGACACGCAGCACAATGCACACATGAGACACGCAGCACAACGCACACATGAGACACGCAGCACAACGCACACATGAGACACGCAGCACAACGCACACATGAGACACGCAGCACAATGCACACATGAGACACGCAGCACAACGCACACATGAGACACGCAGCACAATGCACACATGAGACACGCAGCCCAATGCACACATGAGACACGCAGCACAATGCACACATGAGACACGCAGCACAACGCACACATGAGACACGCAGCACAATGCACACATGAGACACGCAGCACAATGCACACATGAGACACGCAGCACAATGCACACATGAGACACGCAGCACAACGCACACATGAGACACGCAGCACAACGCACACATGAGACACGCAGCACAACGCACACATGAGACACACAGCCAGTGGCGGCTCGTCCATAGGGGCGCAGGGGCGCCGCCCCACCTGGTTGAGAGAGGAAAAAAATAAAAAATAAAAAAAATAATAATAATTGTGTTTTTTTATTTTTTATTTTTTTGACCCCTAAAAATAAACTAAACATGTTTAAAATGAATAATAATTACTCATTTTATGTATGTTTGTGTTTAAAATGCACAATAACGTTAATATAGCAAATATAAATCATTGTTGTGCGTGCTATTCTCCCCCCTCGTTTGTCATTGACGTCACTCTCATAGAAATTTGGTACCTACCTCCAAACCTGGGCGCACGGCAGTGCGCCCAGGTTTGGAGGTAGGTACCAAATTTGATAGGCAATGTAGCCTATCAAGGGTCAAGGTTTTGAGGTAGGTACCAAATTTGATAGGCAAATGTAGCCTATCAAGGGTCCTGAATACGATCTCTGGGAGCGCATTTCATTGCGCCCGAACAAGGAAACCAGTCACGCATGCGCGACTCAAATTGAGTGGCGCATGCGTGAGCAAATTGAGTGGCGCATGCGTGAATGCGTGAGCAAAGAAAACCAGTCACGCATGCGCAATTCATAGCCTAGTTGAACCTAGTTATTTGTAAAGCCTGTACTGCTCTGCTCTCAGTTCGTGTCTTGCTGTCTGAGGAAAGGTACGTTGTTGTTTGTTTTTGTCCCGATTATAGTTTTACATTTATTTTTATTGTGGACGATGTAAACGTAAAGTAAAGGGGATAAGAAATGTTGGTCTTGCTGTATAAACATGCAGCTTGTGTCATTTGTATGTAAACGGTGTGGATTGGGGTTTTGTAAGTTTATCGTGGACACGTGCTTCCCCAATGCTAGCTACAGGGTCCTCCGTGTGTTTGTCTGCTAATATAGGCTGTGGTCGAATGTATTAAGCATTTTGTATTCTATTTAATTAGTTAAATTCAGAAGCATTTGTTAATGAGTCAGTTCTTGCTGCGTCTTGCTGTCTGAGGAGAGGAGATTGAGACCCGTGTGTGTGGGAGAGACCTCATGTTGCAAGTTTGTTCTTTTTTTGTTCTGTACAGGACACAGCCATTACACTAGCTACCATGGAGAATTCTGTCAAATCCCTCAAAGCAACACCATTTGAAAGACGAACACTGCAAGAAAAACTCAGAGTGAAAGAGTTTGGACCTCATCAGCCTGACATCAGCATTCAGCAACCAGCAACAGACAGAGGAAGGCTATAT
Organism: Muraenolepis orangiensis; assembly: GCA_027704905.1. Classification (NCBI taxonomy): domain Eukaryota; kingdom Metazoa; phylum Chordata; class Actinopteri; order Gadiformes; family Muraenolepididae; genus Muraenolepis; species Muraenolepis orangiensis. The sequence continues at coordinate 5,202,630 of CM051023.1, read as the reverse complement.
ATTCAGTCGTTTTCCAGAACCTGGTTTGCTAAGTGGTTCTTGTATAGCATAGGTACATAGATTAAACTGTATATTGTATAGTAGTGTAGTGTACATAGGACCCAGTACCTTTTAATTTGTAAGCTTAACATTGTATTGCATTTTATCTCAGGACTTGTATCAGGTCTATTTTATTATCTTCTATTTTGTTCTAATTACTTTTGCACAATCGAATGTAAGACCATATTTAGGTATTATTTTTGATGGCACACTGGGTAGTCTTTCTAATATAAGACCATATTTTTTTCTTATGTTTATTTTCTACTAGGCACCATATAATAAATGTTCTTTCACCATAAGTTTCAAGTTTGTTTATTATTTGTCACAACAAAATACAGAATACTGATTGATTGTGCTACATACAGTAAAAATAAAGTAAGTAAAAAAAGAAATTAAGCAGTAAGTAAAGGAATGTTCAGTCAATATACATATATACAATACAGAGTAGAATGAGTAACGGTGAGGTTTATATTATGTAGTTTTTTTATTTTTAATTAGCCCTCTCGGTCGTTTACATGGTGAAATGGCGCCACCGTCTGGGCAAATCCGGTATTGCACAGCATATATGATTAAAAAAAATGTTTTTACCCCTGCGCCCCTCCTACTTCGGATGTCACCGGCCGCCACTGCACACAGCACAATGCACACATAAGACACGCAGCACAACGCACACATGAGACACGCAGCACAACGCACACATGAGACACGCAGCACAACGCACACATGAGACACGCAGCACAACGCACACATGAGACACGCAGCACAATGCACACATGAGACACGCAGCACAATGCACACATGAGACACGCAGCACAATGCACACATGAGACACGCAGCACAACGCACACATGAGACACGCAGCACAATGCACACATGAGACACGCAGCCCAATGCACACATGAGACACGCAGCACAACGCACACATGAGACACGCAGCACAACGCACACAAAGCACACTGAATATTGTCCCGTCTAACTAGTGATCTATAGCGTTATGCGTCGTCACAATAACCATTTAGTATGGGAAAAACAGTGATGCAAGAGATGCCTTGTTAAAACTCCAGTTAAAACACTGGACACATTTGTTGCAAGTCCGTCCCTCTTGCTCTATCGCCGATTACGTCTTTCACCGCCGGCAACCACAAACCGAGGCAATCAGGTCAACCTGCGTTTGCCGGGTGAGTCATTTAAATACCGAGAACAGGGAAGTACAGGGCGGCGCCAGCTACCTGTCTTTGGCCTGTCACGTGAACCAGGAGCTGGCAGGTAACCCACTCCCACACGTCACATAGACGGTAAATAGACGGTTAAACTGGTTCTAATGTTCCTATATGTGTATATATCTCTATCTATATGAGTGATGGAGTAGCGTAGGGCTTGATATAAACATATAATACACATCTAACACTACATGAACTTAACAATGGTCCACCATCAAAGTGTGTCCGTTGGAACAGGCTCCCTGGTGCAGAACTAACTCTTTGAAGCCCTTGGTCAACACTCACTACTCACCTTAGAACGCTGTCCACCGCTTAGTTGGACAAAGGCTGGTGTCCTTTCAACTGTTTATCTCCACGTCGAGTCTCAAAGAGGAACTCTCTCTCTCCGCACCGCGTCTTGCCTTTTATGCTCCGGTAAGTTTAGTTTCCTCAAAAGTGACGTCATCTCGCGGCCCCGCCCCCCTGGCGTCAAGCCAGGGGCAACAAGAGCGAGAGAGAGAGAGGGAGGAGGAGGAGAGAGAGAGATTTTTCAGTGTGTGTGTGTGTGTGTGTGTGTGTGTGTGGGAGTAGATTCCAATCGACATGGACTGACAAAGTATCTTTGTCATTATACTGAGTACATGTACTGAGAATATGCCTGTTAAACTGAGTACAAGTACTGACAATGTACCTATTATACAGCATGTACTGAGTTCTTGCTGTACTCACTACAGACTACAGTATCTTAGTCCTCTTCCTGCTGCAGGTAACAAAGCATAGCATATTATCAAAGCATATTTGTGATATATATATTGATGATACATCACAGATCAGAGTTTACTACAGTATCTTAGTCTTCTTCCTGCTGTAATAAAGTGATATATGATGATATATTAGTGATATATATTGATGATACATCACAGATCAGAGTTGACTACAGTATCTTAGTCTTCTTCCTGCTGTAATAAAGTGATATATGATGATATATTAGTGATATATATTGATGATACATCACAGATCAGAGTTGACTACAGTATCTCTGACTCGGTATCAAAGCATGATGAACCAGTTGGTCCAGTTCCCCTCCCAGTTCAGTTCCTTTCAGACTAACCTCTTCTAGGCTGTTGTTCCATGACTCACTCAGTCATGAACTATAATAACCTTATTAAAATATGAACCATAGACAGAGAGCTCTGAGGACCAGAAGCTCAGACACACACAGTCTCTGACCGTACTTTGATTCATTTTCAATAAAATCAGAATTGTACAATATTGTAACATGATGTCATTTATTATTCAGAAGCATACACTTTAATCAATATAGACTATTGATTACTGACTGCAACTGTTGAGAGGTTTCTCTAAAATGGTTCACAGTCTTGTTGGGTTGGATTCAGACAGACATACACACATACTTACACACACGCCCACACACACACATACTTACACACACACACACACAGATACACCTACACAAATACAGACCACACACACAAGTCAAATCATGTCAAGTCCAGTTTATTGTCACTTTAAGTAGTATAAGTATAAAGCAGTGGGTGGAAATCTGATGTGCAAAACCCCAACAGAATAGAAAAAAAGTAAAAACATATAAATAAAAATGCAATTTATAAAATGCGATATATGGGCACAGAAAAAGAGCAATATGTATATGTAAATGGATGTAATAACATCTCCATTGTTATATGCTATAGGCCCTTGTTCAGCAGCCTGATGGCCTGACTGTGGAAGCTGTCTCTGAGTCTATTTGTACGGCACGTGATACTGAGGTATCGCCTGGCTGACGGTGAAAGGAATACAGCTCGTGGCTGGGGCACGCACACACACACACACACACACACACACACACACACACACACACACACACACGCACACACACACACACACACACACACACAAACACACACACACAGATACAGGCACACACACACACACACAGGCCCAGTTCCACTTCCTCTGAACCAAACAGGAAGTGGGTTATCTTTGTAGAAGTCTAACAGCCGAGAGCAGCCGTTGTTTGAGCAGAGCTCAGCGTTTGCAGGGGGAGGAAGCAGGAGATGATGAGACCAATGGTTTCACAGTGAAGCTCCACTAGTGACCCGACCAAGGCAGTGACCTACTGACCTGCTAGGAGTGCTGCCGCTATCACAACGCTGTCTTTAACATTCAATCACAACTACCTACCTCTACCTATAGTTTACACATTTATACATAAGATACCTCACTTAATGTGGACATGTTGAATGTACCTGCCATATATATTTAACTCCAACTGTGGATAGAACTGCATGTCCCTGCTCCTGTATATACGTTTATATATGATCACTACCTTGTATTTACATTGATATATATTTATCCTGCTTTTCATAATGCATACCCCTGATCACTAGCTGTTAAATACTTACTTACCTGTATATATATACCTATTATGATGCTCATATCCCACTTAATACCTAGTAGACTGTCTTTTAAGCTGTACATTTAAACTATAAATGATATCACCTGCACTTTACTGCAACATTTGCACTCTGGTTAGATGCTAAATCATTTGATCATCTAAGGGGTCAAACACAGAGAGACTGACAGGAACAGGAAGTGGTCAGTTTGTAAGATACCAGCGGGTTGAAGACAGGTCAATGTGGCTTGACCTTAAGGTAGTTAATTATTCATTATTTTAGCTGTACTGTGCTGTGAGATGACAAAACATTTCAATCTAATCTAATCTAATCTAATCTTTCTGTGGACTTTCTGGACTCATTCCAGTCACTGCACTGTATTCATGATGCTGCTGCACTACTGGCACTTTAAAATGCTTTTTAAATGCTTTGTGCACAATTCAAAACATGTTCATATCATCAGTCACTCTATTGATCTTTTTATTGGTCTTTATTTTTGTATACAGTATTTATATTTGTTATAGTATAGTTATAGTATAGAGCAGGGGTACTCAACTTCAGAGGCCAAGAGGGCCACATGTAAACCACAACAGGTGCAAAGGGCCACAGATTATTATTAACATATATTTGTACCATTTTATTCGCTGTATTTACTACTGCTGTTTAATATGCTGTCTTGCTTGTCATTTTTAATGCATTCCAAAGCATCATGGAATATTTAACAAATATTCTCAATTTGAGTAACAAATGTAGTGTCAAGTGTTGGTCAAGCTGATGTTTTATTAACACTGGAGTGAATAGCTTTGCATTGATGACATTGATAACGTTACTTATTCCTAGTGAGAGCTCTGAGTCTGCATTTCACAAATATTAATAACAATAACAATATAACAAACAGTTGTTCCTTATTCCTAGTGAGAGCTCTGAGTCTGCATTTCACAAATATTAATAACAATAACAATATAACAAACAGTTGTTCCTTATTCCTAGTGAGAGCTCTGAGTCTGCATTCTTTTCAGATAAGTACTTTCAGATCTGGTTGTTGCTCAGTTGTAGCTGCTCTGAGATAGTCTGCCAAATGTCTGTCAATTAGACGGGACGCTGCTTTGATTTCTTATTCCCATGGCAGAGAAAGAGCTTTCACACACATAAGTAGATCCAAAGCAGGTCAGGATTTATTTTTATTTTTATTTTTTTGGTTAATTATAATTATTATGCATTCATAACCAGGCATGTCGGGGGCCACAAAATAAGCGTCTAGATAGATAGACCCATAGATAGACCCATAGATAGACCCATAGATAGACACGGGCCTCAGATATAGATAGACCTATAGATAGACCCGGGCTTTAGAGATAGACCCATAAATAGACCGGGGCCTTAGAAATAGATAGACCCATAGATAGACCCATAGATAGACCCATAGATAGACCCGGGCCTTAGAGATAGACCCATAGATAGACCCATAGATAGACCGGGGCCTCAGAGATAGATAGACCCATAGATAGACCCATAGAAAGACCCATAGATAGACCCGGGCCTCAGATATAGATAGACCCATAGATAGACCTGGGCCTTAGAGATAGACCCATAGATAGACCCATAGATAGACCCAGGCCTCAGAGATAGATAGACCCATAGATAGACCCATAGATAGACCCATAGATAGACCCATAGATAGACCACAGATAGACCCAGGCCTCAGAGATAGATAGACCCATAGATAGACCCATAGATAGACCCATAGATAGACCCAGGCCTCAGAGATAGATAGACCCATAGATAGACCCATAGATAGACCCATAGATAGACCCATAGATAGACCACAGATAGACCCGGGCCTCAGAGATAGATAGACCCATAGATAGACCCATAGATAGACCCATAGATAGACCGGGGCCTTAGAGATAGATAGACCCATAGATAGACCCATAGATAGACCCATAGATAGACCCATAGATAGACCGGGGCCTTAGAGATAGATAGACCCATAGATAGACCCGGGCCTCACAGATGGATAGACCCATAGATAGACCCATAGATAGACCCATAGATAGACCCAGGCCTCAGAGATAGATAGACCCATAGATAGACCCATAGATAGACCCAGGCCTCAGAGATAGATAGACCCATAGAAAGACCCGGGCCTCAGAGATAGATAGTAAGTGCTGGTTGAAGCAGCCTCACCTGGCCGCAGTCAGACTGATTAGAGTCTGGTTGAAGCAGCTTCATCTGGCCCCAGTCAGACTGATTAGAGGCTGGTAGAAGCAGCCTCACCTGGCCCCAGTCAGACTGATTAGAGGCTGGTTGAAGCAGCCTCACCTGGTCTCAGTCAGACTGTTTAGAGTCTGGTTTGAAGCAGCCTCATCTGAGCCCCAGTCACACTGATTAGAGTCTGGTTGAAGCAGTCACATCTGACCCCCAGTCAGATTGATTAGAGTCTGGTTGAAGCAGCCTCATCTGGCCCCAGTAAGACTGATTAGAGTCTGGTTGAAGCCGCCTCACCTGGCCCCAGTCAGACTGATTAGAGTCTGGTTTGAAGCAGCCTCATCTGAGCCCCAGTCACACTGATTAGAGTCTGGTTGAAGCAGTCACATCTGACCCCCAGTCAGATTGATTAGAGTCTGGTTGAAGCAGCCTCATCTGGCCCCAGTAAGACTGATTAGAGTCTGGTTGAAGCAGCCTCACCTGGCCCCAGTTAGACTGATAAGAGTCTTGTTGGAGCAGCCTCACCTGGCCCCAGTCAGACTGATTAGAGTCTGGTTGAAGCAGCCTCATCTGGCCCCAGTCAGACTGATTAGAGTCTGGTTGAAGCAGCCTCACCTGGCCCCAGTTAGACTAATTAGAGCCTGGTTGAAGCAGCCTCACCTTGCACCAGTCAGACAGATTAGAGTCTGGTTGAAGCAGCCTCACCTGGCCCCAGTCAGACTGATTAGAGTCTTGTTGAAGCAGCCTCACCTGGCCCCAGTCAGACTGGTTAGAGTCTGGTTGAAGCAGCCTCACCTGGCCCCAGTCAGACTGGTTAGAGTCTGGTTGAAGCAGCCTCACCAGCCCTAGTCAGACTGATTCCTCTATGGCTGGTGAGGCTGCTTTAACCTGTGGGTCCTTGTTAATGGAGGCCCACAGGTTAAAGCAGCCTCCACCACACACTAGAGGAAGAGCTCTAGCATGTTCCATCTGCTCTGTTCTCTCTCAACTCTAAAGTTGACCTTAAAGCGGATCACTCCTCATCCCGTGGGCCTTGTGGCCACACAGCAGTCATCTTAGTGGCATGCGGCACAAGAGTGAACATCGAGGTCCAAACAGACGTCACGCAGACACAGGACTTACTGAGGTCCCACACCTGAGATTCAGAACACCACAGCTGCTGGACAGAGATCCCCCAATGGGGGAATTCCTTCCTTCTGTCAGACTGCAGATCAGTCAGCAGGGAGTGAGCTCCTACCCACACGGCCCACATGTTCCAGAGCCTTCTGTGAAGCCAGGGGCCGTCCTGATGTGGAGAGAGAGACACACGCATGTTCACCGCCATCCAGATGCTCATATCATTATTATTATTAATAATAATAATATTATTATATTATTATTATTATTATTAGATCATTTTTTCTCAGGAGATGCGGAAGCAGAGAAGCAAGCGAGTGCTTGAAGACGAGAAGGAGAACAAAACAAAATGATGTTAACATGAAGTGATAAAGGAGATAAAGAAGGTCATCTTGTGATAAGGTCAAGGCTGTAAGTCCACTAGAAGTGGCTTTAGATAAAAGGTGTCTGTTAGTCACATGACCACTACACACGCATATGAAACCTGTCTCTGGAACAGGTCATATTCAAGGTAAGGTCCATTATAGTTAGTGTTTTAAGAGATATCATTTGAGTGTCATTTGTAATAAATATTAAAGCCTTTATCTATTCCCTCCAGACTGATCAGAGGAATCTCGATTTGCACTTTGATCACATTCTCTCTCTCACACACACACACACACACACACACACACACACACACACACACACACACACACACACACACACACACACTGCGTCTCCATGGCAACAGCTGAGACAGCAGCGCTCATGTCTTAATGCGGTGTCCACGTGTCACCAACCAAACGGTGGTCAAACCAACAGGCCGACTGTGAGTGTGTCTTATTGAACCGTTCACCCTCACTTCATGTCCTTCAATCATCTAATAGGTGGAAATAGATATATATATATATATATATATATATATATATATATATTTGTCATTAATTGATTCTGTATTACTTTAGACACATGAATCATTCAGTCATTTGGCCCGTATGGCTCCCATAGGATAGGACACTATCTCTGTACATCAATATTCTGTATCCACACCAGTTTGTGTATCCCTATAGTAGACTGTTTTAACATCTGATTTAACCACTCTACATTGTATATTGGCTGTACTGTACAGCAATGACAATACGTTAGAATCTAATCTAATCTAATTACACCTCTGCTGTCCATCACCGTGAGAAGCCTGTCCATTTCAACTGGCAATGCACTACATTACATTACAATTCTAATGGACAACAAGCACTACACCACAGAGAGAAAGACACGCTCTCCTCCACCAGGAGACTAGAGGCTTGGATATGAAGAGAATAGACACTCATTCCAACTCCAGAGCACAATAGAACCACATGATCAACCCCCACATATGAACTCACTTCATGAGCCTTGGCTTGTGAATCCATGGGAATACATCAACATGAAGTACATGTCAGACTCATGAAAGAGTAGAGCGTCTATAGTCTATAGTCGGAGTTACAGCCCGTAACAAAACACGCACCGTCCTCCCAGCTTTGGGATGGAAAACAAGGTTGATTTGCAAAGGTTTTTTCACTTTTTGAATGAAGAAGAAAGCATTCATGTTCTTCTAACCTTAGACACACATGTGGTCAGTTTAAGATGGAGCATAGGATCTGTGATGGCTTCAACAACAATATAGTAGCCAGAGGGAATGGGACGCTCACCCACATCTTTAAACAAACACAGTCCTATGTACAACACTAATGGATTGATTCTCCTTTATACATTCAAACATCATGGTCACAACAGAGACCGGAATTAATTATAATTATTATGCATTCATAACCAGGCATGTCGGGGGCCACAAAATAAGCGTCTGGGGGCCGGATGCGGCCCGCGGGCCGCCTGTTGAGTAAGTCTGGTGTAGATCATACCTTTAATGTAATGTTGATATAATGAATGTGTTTTAGTCACTGTTTGAACATAGAACTAAGCAGGCCTATTTGGCTCCAATCTAGTATGGGGAGAACTTAAGAGCTTTATCCCCCAGGCTATCACTAGAACACGGTACAAGGTGGAACCTCCTACTCACAAAGAATGGAAATATATCATATAATTTATAGAATGGGACAAAAGCACACGTCCACTGAGACAAGAATCACCATTTGAAGACAAATGGGAGAAATGGACAACGATTACTAACTGACTTGGTCCAACTGAAATAACCAATGGACAAATGAGAATGTGCCTCCAAACTGCTTTCTTTGTGCTTCGGCCCTTGCCCTTTGGATTGTAGACTCAAGGGATTGTTTTATGGCCTTATATCAACATATCATGGCCAACACCACATCATGATGGCCCATGATGTGGTGTTGAGTGTGATGAGTCAGCCCACATAACGGTCAAAGAGCAGGTGTCTATCTGCTTGGTTTATGATCCTTTCACCGTCAGCCAGGCGATACCTCAGTATCACGTGCCGTACAAATAGACTCAGAGACAGCTTCCACAGTCAGGCCATCAGGCTGCTGAACAAGGGCCTATAGCATATAACAATGGAGATGTTATTACATTGATTTATATATATACATATTGATCTTTTTCTGACATATATTGTTCAAAGTTCAACGTAGCAAACTTTGACCTCACGTGACTTTGGCTGTGGGCTTCTTCTCAAGCGCTCCTTTAGCCCATAAAACATGGCTTATGTCACCGCCCGATATCCTTCATCGCTGACCTAGTTTGATCACTCCGACTAGTGGACTGAAACACAACTCATTCCCTTAAAATGACCTTCCACTGTTAGATGGAAACACAGCTACTGACAGGAATGTGTGAGGAGAGGGGGGAGGGGTTGATTCAGATACACTCACATAGGAGGAGACACACACACACACACACACACACACACACACACATCACAGCTTTTCAGTGAGACACATACAAGGCCTTCATAGCTATAAATTAGCATATAGTGAACTCTTCCACTGGTTGAACCGTTCAATACAGAATAGCGTCACAGCGGACCATATATTGTATTTTATGTCAAGGATCGAACACAAGACACAAAGGGGAGTCAGGGGTGGGTTTTACCCCCTTTTTTGATTGCAGAAATTCTGTTTTAATTCTTGTTTATTACAGTGGTCTTCAACCAGTGGTCCGTGACCCCCCAGGAGGTCAGCAGAGGTACTGCAGGGGGTCCAACAACATGATGAACGCACAAACACATTCTTGTGGTCACCTTTCCTCCCCCACGTTTCTCCCTAATTCCTCCTTCAGGGCAGGGTTTGCTCCACAGGGAGGTCCAGGTCATCTATAGACCCAGACCTCAGAGATAGATAGACCCATAGATAGACCCATAGATAGACCCATAGATAGACCCATAGATAGACCCATAGATAGACCCATAGATAGACCAATAGATAGACCGGGGCCTTAGAGATAGATAGACCCATAGATAGACCCATAGATAGACCCATAGATAGACCGGGGCCTCAGAGATAGATAGACCCATAGATAGACCGGGGCCTTAGAGATAGATAAACCCATGGATAGACCCATAGATAGACCCGGGCCTTAGAGATAGACCCATAGATAGACCCATAGATAGACCCAGGCCTCAGAGATAGATAGACCCATAGATAGACCCATAGATAGACCCATAGATAGACCCAGGCCTCAGAGATAGACCCATAGATAGACCCATAGATAGACCCATAGATAGACCCATAGATAGACCACAGATAGACCCGGGCCTCAGAGATAGATAGACCCATAGATAGACCCATAGATAGAACCATAGATAGACCCATAGATAGACCCATAGATAGACCGGGGCCTTAGAGATAGATAGACCCATAGATAGACCCATAGATAGACCCATAGATAGACCCATAGATAGACCGGGGCCTTAGAGATAGATAGACCCATAGATAGACCCATAGATAGACCCATAGATAGACCCATAGATAGACCGGGGCCTTAGAGATAGATAGACCCATAGATAGACCCATAGATAGACCCATAGATAGACCCACAGATAGACCCGGGCCTCAGAGATAGATAGACCCATAGATAGACCCATAGATAGACCCATAGATAGACTCATAGATAGACCCATAGATAGACCCATAGATAGACCCAAAGATAGACCCATAGATAGACCCATAGATAGACCCATAGATAGACCCATAGATAGACCACAGATAGACCCGGGCCTTAGAGATAGATAGACCAATAGATAGACCCATAGATAGACTCATAGATAGACCCATAGATAGACCCATAGATAGACCCAGGCCTCAGAGATAGATAGACCCATAGATAGACCCAGGCCTCAGAGATAGATAGACCCATAGAAAGACCCGGGCCTCAGAGATAGATAGTAAGTGCTGGTTGAAGCAGCCTCACCTGGCCCCAGTCAGACTGATTAGAGTCTGGTTGAAGCAGCCTCATCTGGCCCCAGTCAGACTGATTAGAGGCTGGTTGAAGCAGCCTCACCTGGCCCCAGTCAGACTGATTAGAGTCTGATTGAAGCAGCCTCACCTGGCCCCAGTCAGACTGATTAGAGGCTGGTTGAAGCAGCCTCACCTTGTCTTAGTCAGACTGTTTAGAGGCTGGTTGAAGCAGCCTCACCTGGCCCCAGTCACACTGATTAGAGTCTGGTTGAAGCAGTCTCATCTGACCCCCAGTCAGATTGATTAGAGTCTGGTTGAAGCAGCCTCATCTGGCCCCAGTAAGACTGATTAGAGTCTGGTTGAAGCAGCCTCACCTGAACCCAGTCAGACTGATTAGAGTCTGGTTAAAGCCGCCTCACCTGGCCCCAGTCAGACTGATTAGAGGCTGGTTGAAGCAGCCTCACCTGAACCCAGTCAGACTGATTAGAGTCTGGTTAAAGCCGCCTCACCTGGCCCCAGTCAGACTGATTAGAGGCTGGTTGAAGTAGCCTCACCTTGCCCCAGTCAGACTGATTAGAGGCTGGTTGAAGCAGCCTCACCTGGCCCCAGTCAGACTGATTAGAGTCTGGTTGAAGCAGTCTAACCTGGCCCCAGTCAGACTGATTAGAGGCTAACTCAAGCAGCCTCACCTGGCCCCAGTCAGACCGATTAGAGTCCAGTTGAAGCAGCCTCACCTGGCCCCAGTCAGACTGATTAGAGTCTGGTTGAAGCAGTCTAACCTGGCCCCAGTCAGACTGATTAGAGGCTGGTTGAAGCAGCCTCACCTGGCCCCAGTCAGACTGATTAGAGTCTGGTTGAAGCAGTCTAACCTGGCCCCAGTCAGACTGATTAGAGGCTGGTTGAAGCAGCCATATCTGGCCCCAGTCAGACTGATTAGAGGCTGGTTGAAGTAGCCTCACCTTGCCCCAGTCAGACTGATTAGAGGCTGGTTGAAGTATATTCACCTTTCCCCAGTCAGAATGATTAGAGGCTGGTTGAAGCAGCCTCATCTGGCCCCAGTCAGACTGATTAGAGGTTGGTTGAAGTAGCCTCACCTGGCCCCAGTCAGACTGATTAGAGTCTGGTTGAAGCGGTCTAACCTAGCCCCAGTCAGACTGATTAGAGGCTAGCTCAAGCAGCCTCACCTGTCCCCAGTCAGACCGATTAGAGTCTAGTTTGAAGCAGCCTCACCTGGCCCAGTCAGACTGATTAGAGTCTGGTTGAAGCAGCCTCACCTTGCCCCAGTCAGACTGA
>CM051023.1:5129134-5189518 GCA_027704905.1 Muraenolepis orangiensis | reverse complement strand
ACATATATCAATTTACACACATAAACACACATAAACACACATATACACACACTCTCACACAAACACACACACACACACACACACACACACATATAGAACCACCCTCTATGATATTCTGTGTATATTAACATTCTAAAAAGGCTCTGATATGAGTTTCTAACACGGATCCTGATTGATATTCTTTTCATCAATAGTATTGGGATCAATATTTGTGAATAGTGATTTCCTTGTGCTGTGAGTTGAAAAAGTGATTATTGATTTCCTTGTGCTGGGAGCTGATAAAGTGAATATTTATTTCCTTGTGCTGGGAGCTGAAAAAGTGATTATTGATTTCCTTGTGCTGGGAGCTGATAAAGTGATTATTGATTTCCTTGTGCTGGGAGCTGATAAATTGATTATTGATTTCCTTGTGTTGGGAGCTGATAAAGTGAATATTGATTTATTCATTCTATAAACAACTTAGCAGCACACTGCATGTTCAGTAATTTAAGATATGTTCTCTGAACCTGCTCCTCAATGACCCCTAACCCCTACCTGCTCCTCAATGACCTCTGACCCCTACCTGCTCCTTAATGACCCCTAACCCCTACCTGCTCCTCAATGACCCCTAACCCCTACCTGCTCCTCAATGACCCCTAACCCCTACCTGCTCCTTAAAGACCCCTAACCCCTACCTGCTCCTTAATGACCCCTAACCCCTAACTGCTCCTTAATGACCTCTGACCCCTACCTGCTCCTTCATTCAAGGTTCAAGGTTCAAGATTTTTATTTGCCATGTGCAAGTACAATTGAATGCTTACTCCCCATTCCCTCTTGCAGTTTGAGTTTATACTACAATTTAACACAATATACTATACTATGTACTATACTTACACTGTACTGTAACAACACTGTACACAATTAAAATGACAATACAAATTACTATAAAGTTACTGATGGAGTGTGTGTTGAATTCTGCAAAAAAGCATTTAAAAAGCATTTTAAAGTGCCAGTAGTGCAGCAGCATCATGAATTCAGTGCAGAACAGTGCAGTAACTGTAATGAGTCCAGCAAAGTATGACAGTGTAATGTTAATGACAATGTTATGATAGTGGCAGCACTCCTAGCAGTTCAGTAGGTCACTGCCTGTGGATCAAACTATCCTTGAACCTGGTAGTCGTTGTACGGATGCTGCAGAACCGACGACCGGACGGTAGGGGGGAGAAGAGATGGAGCCCAGGGTGGTTGGGAACCTCACAGGCATAACAGGTATAACAGACAACTGTAAACACATTCAACCGCCCTCTTTAAGATGAATCCAGTGACAAACTGAATATGCTCTGTGGGGTTAAGTTAACGTTACATTTGGTTATGGATGAGAGAAGTGGGAAAAGCTGTGACTCCTGTAAACGCTTAACGTTAGTAGTGTCCAACTCAACAGCGTACTGACCAGCAGTAGTGTCCTTTATCCTGACTCTGGTAAAGACTAATCTAAAGTCAATGATTAGAACGACTTATTGTTAGAAATGTAAAAACAAAATAATTGTACAACTGCATCTGATCGTACGTCTGTTACATTTTTAATTGTTTGTATTTTTCAGTAATATGATATTGACAAGAAGACAGCTAGAGGTGGTAAACGCCTAATAAGATGGCTCCAGAGGGAGAGATTGTTGGTGAGCGAAAAACGATGCCCTGTGTGCAACTACAGAATGAAATTAAAACAAACCAACACGACCAAGGATGTGTCAGGGCAGGGTAGAGGTATAGGACCCGACAGCAGAGTGACAGAAGCCAGGTACAACAGGTGTTTATATAGCTCTCTCTATATATATATAGCCTGTCCATTGACTCCTCGATTCAATTTACAAATGCGTGAATATGACATCTTCGAGGAAAAAAGATGACTAACAACCCAACAAACATCCAACCATCTCAGGTACACTGACTGTAGGAGCCAATCTAGGAATTGGTTCATTAATATGTCCTATATTCATGTTTCGATATTTCGATTTGATAATAGTTTAATAGTCTATAGTTTAAAAATATTTGTCATGATTTCATGATTTGATAAGACTTTGTTTGTTTAAACTGAGACTATGTGATAAAAACATTTCTTTATTTTGATAGACCGGAACTGTCATGTGACCACTTATAATCAGCTGGGTAGAAGGCAGCGGGGGCTTTTTTGAATGGAACCAGCGTAGATGGTAGCGTCATAGTTTTTGACCGTGCGACGAGCGATTCGACATGTTATGTTTTTCTTTTGTTAATAAATGGTAAACTATACACGTGGTCCTGTCGTTCGCGTTCAAGACTCCCGTTATTCACCTACTCTGGCTTCAAGGGTGATCAGAAAACTCACAGACGTTTGGATATTACACCTACATTTAGTCAAAAACTCGCTACGGAGCTTGTTAACCTGCACCGGACTTGGAACTGGATGGAACCGAACGAGAGAAAACAGCATGAAGTAGGAAAACAGCCAATCCTTTGACTCTACGACAAGGTAATGAGAAGCCTTCATGTTGTGTATTGCCTGCCAGACACGTGGCGAAGATAGAAGGCTACGGCCAACGAATATGAACGTCTAAATAGACTTTTAGACTACTTCGGAGCTAACGTGACTGAATGCCGAAAGTGAAAGTTTCCCTGCCGCGAACTCACGTCGCAACTGTAACTCAACCAAGCAGAGCCATCATAATAATATAAGTTGTTTTGCATTTGTTCTGAATAAGGAAAGTGACTTTTAAGGTAAAGGTGCTTTTGAACACTGCATGCAAACTAGAATGAGCCACTCTGCAATCGTTAAGATGGATGGGGAAAATGAGCAAAAAGACGTGGGAAATCCTAAAGAACAGGGAAGGTCACGTAAGCAAACTGAGAAGGGATTGGAGCATAAATTGCAAAAATGCATTACACTAAGAAGGCAAAGACTACGAGATCTGTCTAATAAAATGAACATCATGGATACACTTATGAAAGATGTACAAAATGTACAACGTGTCCAAGATGGGATGGAAAATGACTTTGCCACCGTATTAGAGGAATTCAACTGTCTTAATAAAGAAGTGACATGCCTATTATCTGAAGAAGAACAAACACTTGACCAAGATAGTTGGTTCGAACCCAAAATGGCGCCCATCAGACACTTTATGAAATGTACAAAACAATGGATTGCAGCTGTGCACATATCACATCAAGTGGATGATCAGCTAGATGATGCTCAGCTACAAAAAGAGCCTGAAGCAGAAAAATATTTGCAAGATGGTGTCCAACCTGAAGATAGCGCTTCACAGACCAGCGTCGGCAACGCTGGATACGCCCGCCCACATGGGTCTCAAGTAAGCCGCTCATCAATAGGATCACGAGTTTCAGCAACACGTGCTATACAAGAGGCAGAGCATGCAGCGTTGCTGGAACGCGCCGCGGCACTGAAGAAGTGGCAGCAGCTAGCGCTGGAAGAAGCTAAGCTCAAGGCTAAAAAAGAAGAGCTTGAGATGGAGACTGCTTTGGCCGAAAGTAGCGCGAAGCTAAACGTGCTCAACGAATACCAAAGATCAGAGGATGGTGGGAGTAGGAGCCGCAGAGGGAGCGTGAAACGAGAATCAACCCGCACCTCGCCTCCTCAACCAGACGCAAACCATCATGCGCAGCCACGGATGCCACGCATCCAACCACCACAAATGGCTCTACGAGACTCTCTCATCTCTCATTCCAACATCACTAGAGATGATGACATGCTGAAGGTCATGCAAAAACAGAACATAATCACAGAGCTCCTTGTAAAGCAGCAGAGGCAATCGCAGCTACCAACAAGGGATATCCCAGTGTTCAGGGGTGACGCACTGCAATACAAGTCCTTCATTCGAGCATTCGAACACTCAATAGAACAGAAGACAGACAACGATCAGGATAAATTGTACTTCTTGGAACAATTTACAAATGGCGAACCCCAGGAGCTAGTTCGCAGCTGTGTCCACATGCAACCTAGCAGAGGCTACAAGGAAGCAAAGCGACTGCTTCACAGGCACTATGGAGACGAACTACGGATCGCCAGCGCTTACATCGACAAGGCACTCCAATGGCCGCAGATCAAGTCTGAAGATGGAAAGGCGCTAAATGCCTATGCAATGTTTCTGGTTGGATGCCGCAACACAATGGAGGACATCGATGCAATGGAGGAAATGGATAACCCTACCAACCTACGGACGGTAGTATCCAAGTTACCCTACAAATTGAAAGAGCGTTGGCGCACTGAAGCCTACAACATCAAAGAGAGAAGAGACCGAAGAGCAAAATTTAATGACCTGGTGACCTACATAGAGCGTCAAGCCAAAATAGCAACGGATCCCCTCTTTGGTGACATACCAGACAGCCATCCAACCACAGTTGGAAAGAACGAGAGGGAAAGGCCCCCAGCTAGGAAAGAGAAACGTGGGAGCTTCGCAACAACTATCACCACGGAAAAACAAAATAAAAAAGGAAGTGCCTTTGAGAAGCCATGCATGTACTGCCAGCAAGCTCACGCCCTGGACACTTGTAATAAAATCAAGAGTCAACCACACAAGGAACGGGTGGAGTTCTTAAAGTCGAAAGGTTTGTGCTTTGGGTGCTTGGCTTTGGGCCATCTCAGCAAGTTCTGCAAGAAAAGAACCGAGTGTAAGGAGTGTGCACTAAAACATCCAGACATCCTACACAAAGGCAAAGAAGAAAATTCTACCTCCCAGAAAAAATCAATGGCGCTCGAGAAGTATCAAGCCTTCAAGTTCCCTACACGCAAGAAGCCACCTGCCTCACTGGGGCCGGAGACAATGAATGTGTGCTGTCAATAATACCGGTGAAAATCAAGTCAAGAAAGAGTGACAAACATATAGTGACATATGCTTTTTTGGATCCGGGGAGCACAGCAACGTTCATCACAGAAGGCCTGCGGAAGAAACTGAACGTTAAAGGGAAACCAACGCAAGTACTCCTCAGCACCATGGGACAAGACAAACCTGGAGGACAGAAACTCATGAACAGTTATGTGATATCAGACTTGGAGGTATGTGGGCTGGAAGACAGCAAGTTCATCAAGCTACCCAAGGCGTACACCCACAGTAACATACCGGTGCACACCGAGAACATACCCAAGCAATCAGAAATCCGGAAGTGGCCTTACCTCAACGAAGTACGCCTGCCAGAGATAGAAGCGGACGTCGGCCTACTTATCGGAGCAAACTGTGCAAGAGCAATGGAGCCATGGCACGTTATAAACAGTAGAAATGGAGGACCTTATGCAGTGAAGACTGTCATTGGCTGGGTCGTGAACGGGCCCATAAGGAAGGAACAGAGTGATGAGATCAACCAGCCTCACTGCTCAGTGAACAGGATCACAGTGACAGAAATCGAAAAGCTGCTGGTCCAGCAGTACAACACCTACTTTCCAGAGCGTAACTACGACGACAAGGAAGAGATGTCTCAAGAAGACAAGCAGTTCATGCAGTCGGTGAAGAAAACTACAACTTTCGAGAACGGCCATTACAGCATCGGATTGCCGCTCAAGAATGACAAGCTGCCAATGCCCAACAACCGTTGTATGGCGAAACAGCGCATGGCTAGTTTTCAGCGGAAATTCAAGAAGGACCCCAGGTTCTACGAAGACTACAACAACTTCATGGACAACGTCATCGAAAAAGGCTATGCCGTCGGAATTCCGGCGGACCAGCTGAACCGTGCAGATGCCAGGGTGTCCTACATACCTCACCACGGGGTGTACCACCCCAAGAAGAAAAAGATGAGAGTTGTCTTCGACTGCGCCGCCTCTTTTCAAGAACAGTCTCTGAACAGTAGGCTACTACAAGGACCCGACATGACCAACACGCTAGTTGGCGTCCTCTTAAGATTCCGTGAGGAGCCAGTAGCGATGATGGCCGACATCGAGTCAATGTTTTATCAGGTGAAGGTACCTGAACATGACGCAGACCTCCAACGCTTCTTTTGGTGGCCCAACGGCAACTTTAATGAGCCCATGGAAGAATTCAGAATGACAGTGCACCTCTTTGGTGCCACCTCATCACCAAGCATTGCATCATATGCGTTGAAGAGAACCGCAGAAGATCACAAAGCCACTGCGCCCCCAGAAGCCGTTCAAACAGTGCTAAACAATTTCTACGTAGACGACTGCTTGAAGAGCGTGGCATCGGAAAAGGACGCAGTGACCTTGGATAAGGATCTTCGCACCTTGTGTGCCAGCGGAGGATTCACCTTGACGAAATGGATGAGCCATAACCGGAAAGTGCTCATGTCCATCCCAGAAGAACACAGAGCTAAAGAAATGAAGAACCTGGATCTCAGTTCTGAAGCTCTACCTGTCGAGAGAGCGCTCGGCATACAGTGGGATACAGAAACCGATACTTTCACCTACAGCATCAAGCTGCCAGACAAGCCGATGACAAGAAGGGGAATCTTGTCCGTCGTCAACTCCATCTACGACCCCCTCGGCTTACTGGCGCCGGTCATCCTGCCTGCTAAACTCCTGCTGAAAGATCTGTGTAAGGAGCTACGTGGATGGGATGAAGACATCGGTAAAAAACACGCAGAGGATTGGAAAGGACGGATAGAAGACGTTACTCACCTCTCCAACTTCCAAGTGAACAGGTGCTTGAAACCTGCTGACTTTGGATGCACTGCTACAGCGCAGTTGCACCATTTTTCGGATGCCTCAGAGTATGCCTACGGTACTGCAACTTACCTGCTACTGGAGAACAAGCAAGGCAAGAAACATTGTTCCCTTGTGATGGGCAAGTCAAGAGTAGCCTCACTCAAACAAGTCACAATCCCCAGACTAGAACTGACAGCGGCAGTCATTGCCGTGAAGGTAGACAAGATGCTGCGTCAAGAACTTCAAGTTCCGCTACAACCATCTACCTTCTGGACTGATAGCACTACAGTGCTCAGATACATAGACAATGACACTGCTCGCTTCAAAACCTTCGTGGCAAACAGAATCAACCTGATCCGAGAAGCCACCAAGCCTTCCCAATGGAAGTATGTAAAAACAACAGAAAACCCAGCGGATCAGTCCAGCAGAGGCCTGAAGGCCAAGAACTTGGCACAATCAAGGACGTGGATCGACGGACCAAGTTTCCTGCTGAACAAAGAGAGTGACAGGCCGGAACAACCCGTGCAAAGGAAGGAAAGCCTTCAAGACGACCCAGAGGTCAAGAACACGATGACGGTCAACACAATCAAAGTCGAAGATGACATGGAACCAGTGTGCAAGCTGGTCGAGTACTACTCGGAATGGCAGAAACTAAAAAGAGCTGTGGCATGGATTCTAAAACTAAGGAGGACTCTGCAACAACTGAAAGAGGAAAGAAAAGAGTCATCACGAAGAATCGTCCAAACAGAAAAGGACCCTGAAAAGCAAAAGTCCAAGCTAAAGCATCACATGGAGAAATATAGAACAACAATGGAAAATAAACCACTTACCTTGGATGATCTGGTGGCCACAGAGTCAGAAATAATCCAGTCCAGCCAGAGACAACAGTTAAACGAAGAACTCAAAGCACTGCAGAAGGGAAAGCAAGTTAGTCACAACAGTCAGTTGTTCAGACTAGACCCTGTTCTTCAAGAGAACATTTTGAGGGTCGGCGGAAGACTTAACAAGTCAGCCATGCCAGAGACCGCCAAACGGCCAGCAATCATATCAAAGCACAGCAGAGTTGCCACGCTGATCCTGACAGACATCCACCAAAGGACAGGACATGCCGGACGCAACTACGTCTTGGCACAACTAAGATGCAAGTATTGGATTCCACAAGCCAACTCTGCAATCAGAAAGCTACTCAACAAGTGTGTCACGTGCCGCAGGATCTCTGGAAAGGTCGGGGAGCAGAAGATGGCGAACCTACCAGAAGATCGCCTCCTGCCCGATAAACCCCCATTTACGAATGTTGGCGTTGACTTCTTTGGGCCCTTCGGTGTAAAGCGGGGCCGGAGTACAGTCAAGAGATACGGTGTGTTGTTCACATGCCTTACCCTGAGAGCGGTACACATTGAAGTCGCAGACAGCCTTGACACAGACTCTTGTGTAAATGCAATTCGACGCTTTGTATGCCGAAGAGGACAAGTCACCATCATGCGGTCCGATAATGGCATGAATCTTGTGGCCGCTGAAAGAGAATTGAGAGAAGCAATCCAACAACTGGACAATAACAAGATTGAAAGAGCTTTTCAACCAAAAGGGATCAAATGGATATTCAACAGCCCAGCAGCCTCCCACCAAGGCGGGGTTTGGGAAAGACAGATTCGAACAGTCAGGAGAATTCTCAGCTCCATCATGAAAGAGCAAGCTGTCAATGACGACTGTATCCAGACAATAATGTGCGAGGTCGAGAGCATCATCAATGGAAGACCGCTCACAACCATCTCAGACGACGCAAATGACCTGGAGCCTCTGACACCTAACCACTTATTGCTGTTGAAGTCCCAACCTAACATGCCTCCTGGCATCTTCAACAAAGACGACATGTACACGAAAAAAAGATGGAAACAAGTCCAGTACTTGTCTGACTTATTCTGGACTAGATGGACTCGAGAGTACCTCCCACTCCTCCAAGAGCGCCAGAAATGGTCAACATCAAGGCGAAACTTCGCAACAGGAGATGTTGTGCTCCTTGTGGACAGCACTTCCCCACGCAACTCCTGGCTCCTGGGAAGAGTAGTCGAAACGCTACCAGACTCAAGCGGGATGGTACGAAGGGTAAAATTAAAAACCAAGACCAACGTACTGGAAAGGCCAGTAAACAAACTGTGCTTGCTAGAGGAAGCAACACGAGAAGAGGACTGAGTGAGAATAGTCCCCAAGAGACTCAAAGTTCGCCAGTTCATGGACATTATAATTTGTTTAGTAATTGCTTAGCCCTCCTGCCTAACCAATTAGGGGCCGGATAATGTAGGAGCCAATCTAGGAATTGGTTCATTAATATGTCCTATATTCATGTTTCGATATTTCGATTTGATAATAGTTTAATAGTCTATAGTTTAAAAAGATTTGTCATGATTTCATGATTTGATAAGACTTTGTTTGTTTAAACTGAGACTATGTGATAAAAACATTTCTTTATTTTGATAGACCGGAACTGTCATGTGACCACTTATAATCAGCTGGGTAGAAGGCAGCGTGGGCTTTTTTGAATGGAACCAGCGTAGATGGTAGCGTCATAGTTTTTGACCGTGCGACGAGCGATTCGACATGTTATGTTTTTCTTTTGTTAATAAATGGTAAACTATACACGTGGTCCTGTCGTTCGCGTTCAAGACTCCCGTTATTCACCTACTCTGGCTTCAAGGGTGATCAGAAAACTCACAGACGTTTGGATATTACACCTACACTGACCATTGCACCATCATCTGTCAGTGAAATTCTACAGGGAAAGTTCTACCACCCGCCCCATCTCCTCTTCCCTGGTCCTCGTACGGGCAGGGTAATCTGCTACCAGCCCCATCTCCTCCCTGGTCCTCGTACAGGCAGGGTCATCTGCTACCAGCCCCATCTCCTCCCTGGTCCTCGTACGGGCAGGGTCATCTACCACCCGCCCCATCTCCTCCTCCCTGGTCCTCGTACGGGCAGGGTAATCTACCACCAGCCCCATCTCCTCCTCCCCCTGGTCCTCATACGGGCAGGGTCATCTACCACCCGCCCCATCTCCTCCTCCCTGGTCCTCGTTCGGGCAGGGTCATCTACCACCAGCCCCATCTCCTCCTCCCTGGTCCTCATACGGGCAGGGTCATCTACCACCCGCCCCATCTCCTCCTCCCTGGTCCTCGTACGGGCAGGGTCATCTGCCACCAGCCCCATCTCCTCCCTGGTCCTCGTACGGGCAGGGTCATCTACCACCAGCCCCATCTCCTCCTCCCTGGTCCTCATTCGGGCAGGGTCATATACCACCAGCCCCATCTCCTCCTCCCTGGTCCTCGTACGGGCAGGGTCATCTACCACCAGCCCCATCTCCTCCTCCCTGGTCCTCGTACGGGCAGGGTCATCTACCACCCGCCCCATCTCCTCCTCCCTGGTCCTCGTACGGGCAGGGTCATATACCACCCGCCCCATCTCCTCCTCCCTGGTCCTCATACGGGCAGGGTCATCTACCACCTGCCCCATTCCCTGGCTGGTCCTCGCAGCGTGAATGGAGACAGCGAAAGGCAGCACGCGACGACCAGGAGCGTGTGGAAAGAGGAGAGCCACCAGAAAAGCAGCAGTGCAAACAGAATTATCATTATCTGTGTAAATGATGTGGTCAATCAAAAAGTAAAACCACTGGTCATACCCAGTCTAAGGGAAAGTGGTACTGTCCAGCATCTGGACAAACCATCACAGAGTGGAAAGACAATCAATAAACCCTGCAGTGTTGTCTTTAAGATGTTGTGTGAGAATCAGTTTGTGTATTTTTTAAGTGTATTTTGACAATTGTTGTAATTTAAAGTAAATATGTTCAGTGTGTTCAAATTGGATAAATGGTCTTCCAGAAACAATAAAAATAATCTGAGAAGCATATGTTTACCTGTCAACTTGTTATTTATATGAAAACAAGTACATATGATTTGTAAAAGGTTAAAAGTGAGTGATTCTAGATGTGTTTTTGTCACATACACACCCAGTGAAATAAAAAAGTGGCAATGGCCGTCAGGAATGTGCAAACAACAGAACACAATATTTACAATAAGAGCACTGTGTGCAGGAACATATAATTACAAGATAAAGAGAATTGTGAAAAATATTTATATAGATTATGTATAGTCAATTATGTATAGTATGTATAGTATGTATTATGTATAGTAGAAATCAATATTCACTTCATCAGCTCCTAACACAAGGAAATCAATATTCACTTTATCAGCACCCAGCACAAGGAAATCAATATTCACTTTATCAGCACCCAGCACAAGGAAATCAATATTCACTTTATCAGCACCCAGCACAAGGAAATCAATATTCACAAATATCATCATCTAGGTCGTCCTCAGACGAAATATTGATCCCAATATTATGGATGAACAGAATATCAATCAGGATCCGTGTTAGAAACTCATATCAGAGCCTTTTTAGAATGTTAATATACACAGAATATCATAGAGGGTGGTTCTATATGTGTGTGTGTGTGTTTATATATGTGTGTGTGTGTGTGTGTTTGTGTGTGTGTGTGTGTGTGTGTATTTCTATATGTGTGTGTGTGAGTGTGTGTGTGTATGTGTGTTTATGTGTGTAATTTAATCATTTTATATATGTGTGTGTGTATTTGTTTAAGTGTGTGTGTGTGTGTATTTCTATATCGTTTTGTGTGTGTGTGTATACTGTATATGTGTGTGTGTGTGTGCGCGTGCATGTGTGCCTACATGTCAATGTGTGTTGCTACAAGCGACACAGAGACACTGAGGAACCATCACCCTCCCAGAACCCAAACCCAGGGAGGAGGTCCTCCTGGGTGAATGTGGACTGGAAGGTATGGATGAGTGTCAGTGTGTCTGAGGACCCTCCTCCATCTGGGGACACTCTGTAGAAGGACAGCGAGCCAGCAGGCCGGTCCACATACACTCCTACTCTGTTAGAGGGGAGGAGATCTATGACTGTTCTACTACCGTTGTACCAGACAGAGTAACCATCATCATAACTCCAGGACTTGTTGTTGAATTGTTGTTCTCTCATCCATAACCAAATGTAACGTTAACTTAACCCCACAGAGCATATTCAGTTTGTCACTGCATTCATCTTAAAGAGGGCGGTTGAATGTGTTTACAGTTGCCTGTTATACCTGTTATGCCTGCGAGGTTCCCAACCACCCTGGGCTCCATCTCTTCTCCCCCTACCGTCCGGTCGTCGGTTCTGCAGCATCCGTACAACGACTACCAGGTTCAAGGATAGTTTTATCCACAGGCAGTGACCTACTGAACTGCTAGGAGTGCTGCCACTATCATAACATTGTCATTAACATTACACTGTCATACTTTGCTGGACTCATTACAGTTACTGCACTGTTCTGCACTGAATTCATGATGCTGCTGCACTACTGGCACTTTAAAATGCTTTTTAAATGCTTTTTTGCAGAATTCAACACACACTCCATCAGTGACTTGGTCATTTTTATTGTCATTTTAATTGTGTACAGTATTGTTACAGTACAGTGTAAGTATAGTACATAGTATAGTATATAGTGTTAAATTGTAGTATAAACTCAAACTGCAGGAGGGAATGGGGAGTAAGCATTCAATTCTACTTGTTGCATATGGCAAATAAAAATCTTGAATCTTGAACCTTGAATGAAGAAGTAGGTAGGGGTCAGAGGTCATTAAGGAGAAGGTAGGGGTTAGGGGTCATTAAGGAGCAGGTAGGGTTAGGGGTCATTAAGGAGCAGGTAGGGGTAGAGGTCATTAGGAGAATGTAGGGGTCAGAGGTCATTAAGGGGCAGGTAGGGGTGAGAGGTCAATAGGGGTCAGGTAGAGGTCAGAGGTCATTAAGGAGCAGGTAGGGGTGAGTAGTCATTCAGGAGCAGGTAGGGGTTAGGGGTCATTAAGGAGCAGGAAGGGGTCAGAGGTCATTAAGGAGCAGGTAGGGGTAAGGGGTCGTTAAGGAGCAGGTAGGGATCAGAGGTCATTAAGGAGCAGGTAGGGGTAAGGGGTCATTAAGAAGCAGGTAGGGGTTAGAGGTCATTAAGGAGCAGGTAGGGGTCAGAGGTCATTAAGGAGCAGGTAGGGGTTAGAGGTCATTAAGGAGCAGATAGGGGCAAGGGGTCATTAAGGAGCAGGTAGGGGTCAGAGGTCATTAAGGAGCAGGTAGGGGCAAGGGGTCATTAAGGAGCAGGTAGGGGTCATAGGTCATTAAGGAGCAGGTAGGGATTATAGTTCATTAAGGAGCAGGTAGGGGTCAAGGGTCATTAAGGAGCAGGTAGGGGTCAGAGGTCATTAAGGAGCAGGTAGGGGTCAGAGGTCATTAAGGAGCAGGTAGGGGTTAGGGTCATTGAGGAGCAGGTAGGGGTTAGGGCTCATTAAGGAGCAGGTAGGGATTACAGGTCATTAAGGAGCAGCTAGAGGTTAGGGGTCATTGAGGAGCATGTAGGGGTTAGGGCTCATTAAGGAGCAGATAGGGGTTAGAGGTCATTGAGGAGCAGGTAGGGGTTAGGGGTCATTGAGGAGCAGGTAGGGGTCAGGGTTCATTAAGGAGCAGGTAGGGCTCATTAAGGAGCAGGTAGGGGTCAGAGGTCATTAAGGAGCAGGTAGGGGTTAGGGGTCATTAAGGAGCAGGTAGGGTTAGGGGTCATTAAGGAGCAGGTAGGGGTAGAGGTCATTAGGAGAATGTAAGGGTCAGTGGTCATTAAGGGGCAGGTAGGGGTGAGAGGTCAATAGGGGTCAGGTAGAGGTCAGAGGTCATTAAGGAGCAGGTAGGGGTGAGTAGTCATTCAGGAGCAGGTAGGGGTTAGGGGTCATTAAGGAGCAGGTAGGGGTCATTAAGGAGCAGGAAGGGGTCAGAGGTCATTAAGGAGCAGGTAGGGGTAAGGGGTCATTAAGAAGCAGGTAGGGGTTAGAGGTCATTAAGGAGCAGGTAGGGGTCAGAGGTCATTAAGGAGCAGGTAGGGGTTAGAGGTCATTAAGGAGCAGATAGGGGCAAGGGGTCATTAAGGAGCAGGTAGGGGTCAGAGGTCATTAAGGAGCAGGTAGGGGTCAGAGGTCATTAAGGAGCAGGTAGGGGTTAGGGGTCATTGAGGAGCAGGTAGGGGTTAGGGCTCATTAAGGAGCAGGTAGGGGTCAGAGGTCATTAAGGAGCAGGTAGAGGTCAGAGGTCAAAAATGAGCAGGTAGGGATTACAGGTCATTAAGGAGCAGCTAGAGGTTAGGGGTCATTGAGGAGCATGTAGGGGTTAGGGCTCATTAAGGAGCAGGTAGGGGTCAGGGTTCATTAAGGAGCAGGTAGGGCTCATTAAGGAGCAGGTAGGGGTCAGAGGTCATTGAGGAGCGGGTAGGGGTCAGAAGTCATTAAGAAGCAGGTAGGGGTCAGAGGTCATTAAGGAGCAGGTAGGGGTCAGAGGTAATTAAGGAGCAGGTAGGGGTTAGGGCTCATTGAGGAGCAGGTAGGGGTCAGAGGTCATTAAGGAGCAGGTAGAGGTCAGAGGTCAAAAATGAGCAGGTAGGGCTAACAGGTCATTAAGGAGCAGGTAGAGGTTAGGGGTCATTAAAGAGCAGGTAGGGGTCAGAGGTCATTAAGGAGCAGGTAGGGGTCAGAGTCATTGAGGAGAAGGTAGGGGTCAGAAGTCATTAAGAAGCAGGTAGGGGTCAGAGGTCATTAAGGAGCAGGTAGGGGTCAGAGGTCATTGAGGAGCAGGTAGGGGTCAGAGGTCATTAAGGAGCAGGTAGGGGTCAGAGGTCATTGAGGAGCAGGTAGGGGTTAGGGGTCATTAAGAAGCAGGTAGGGGTCAGAGGTCATTAAGGAGCAGGTAGGGGTCAGAGGTCATTGAGGAGCAGGTAGGGGTCAGAGGTCATTGAGGAGCAGGTAGGGGTCAGGTCATTGAGGAGCAGGTACAGGAGAACATATCTTTATTAAATGAACATGCTGTTCATTAACAAGCCCTTTTTAGAATGTTAATATCCACAGAATATCAAAGTACTATAGAACTATAGAATGACAAATAGAGATGTGTCTATATGTGTGTGTGTGTGTTTATCTATAAAAATGTGTGTGTGTGTATATGTGTGTTTTTATTTCTATATATTTGTGTATTTCTATAAGTGTGTGTGTGTGTGTGTGTTTATTTCTATATGTGTGTGTGTGTGTTTCTATGTTTGTGTGTGTATGTGTGTGTTTGTTTTCATTTGTGTATTTCTCTATGCGTGTGTATAAAAATGTGTTTGTATATTTGCGTGTGTGTGTGTGTGTGTGTTCTATGTGTGTTGCTACAAGCGACACAGAGACACTGAGGAACCATACCCTCCATAACCCAAACGCAGGGAGGAGGTCCTCCTGGGTGAATGTGGACTGGAAGGTGTGGATGAGTGTCAGTGTGTCTGAGGACCCTCCTCCATCTGGGGACACTCTGTAGAAGGACAGAGAGCCAGCAGGTCGGTCCACATACACTCCTACTCTGTTAGAGGGGGGGAGATCTATGGCTGTTTCACTACCGTTGTACCAGACAGAGTAACATCATCAGAACAAAGAAGACTCCAGGACTTGTTGTTTAATCCAAGCCTGCTGTCATCACCCCCTCCTCTCCTAGTGATTCCTCTGTATGTCACTCCTATACCAACACCTCTCCTTCCTCTCCATCTCCACCTCCCAGTAACAGCGGTCAGTCAGACCCTCTCTACACAACACCTGGTGACAGTAGTCAAATCTCTCCAGGTGATCAGGATACGACTCCTCCTTTCTAACCCTCGTCACCTTCCTGTTGTCCTCAGACAGAGAGAGTCTCTGTAGGCTGTGTTTGGGTCCAGTGTGAGTTCACACTCATCTGATGGGAGAGAGAACCAAAGACATGATGAGTCTACACAGAAATACTCCTGATGAGGTCATCAAGATATGAGCCGTTTGGAGTCAGTTCAATAAACCCTTTAGAAATGGGTGGAGCCGTGAATAACCACTGAGGAAGAAAAAGTACTTGATTGGAAAGTACTCTCTTGATTTATAGATAGGACATCATTAAACGCTAGCAGTTGCCAACATTAACCTTGGATAACTACAATTGTGACTTTGATAGGAGAGGTGTTTCTAAGAATTGGTTGCCTAGTTTCCTAGGTATGATGAACATATATATTATTATATATATAAATATAACGTGATCGATTTATTTTAATATATTAATATTTATATATTTTTATTTTTATTAATATAAACATTATTATATAGTGATATATATATTATTTTATAAAATATGTTTATTCACATAGATTATTAGATATATTTTAGATCATGTTCTGAATATAAAATACACATACAGTCATCCTGATTATGATTGTCTAATAATAATAACACTCATAATACTCATCATTAATAAATAATATTGTTACAGTAATAATATATGTTGTATTTTACAGAAGAAGGATTCATTGTGATGGTTATGCATTATGTAAAAGATACCAACCTTCATGTATCTCATCAATATATTAATATATTGATAAGATACATGATGTCCACCATCATGTTCATTCCCAGTAGGACGTCACCTCCTGCTGTGTGGATGGACTTTCAATCTGAGGAGTTAGTGTGTTGTTGTGATGACTCAAACTAAACAGACACTTACACTTCTTTAGAGTCGACCTCAGGACAGGCAGCTTCTCCATCTCCATACACTTCTTTACAGCTGGTTTCAGGTCAGACAGCTTCTTCATCTCCATGCACTTCTTTACAGCTGGTTTCAGGTCAGGCAGCTTCTCCATCTCCATGTCCAGTGTCTCCTTCAGCTGATCAGGATCTCCTCAAGGTCCCTACGTATGACGGAGGAGGAGGGACCTCCACCCTGGTCCAGTCCCTGGTGTTTGGAGGATTCTTCAGGGATACTGAAGCTCTGGAGGAAGTGGAGGGGGTCTGCAGTGTGTGAGAGCTGCTTCACCTCTGAGCTCCTATTGGTCAGATCTTTAACTTCCTGCTCCAGCTCTTTGATGAGGCCTTCTACTACTTATAATACTACTACTACTATTACTTATAATACTACTACTACTACAACTCATACTACTACTACTACTACTACCATCCACTACTTCTACTACTACTACTACTACTACTAATACTCCACTACCACTACTAATAAAACAACTAATAATAATACTACTACTACTACATATACTAATGACTACTACTACTACAACAACTACTACTACTTTTACAAATACTACTACTACTACTAATACAACAACTACTACTACTATTACTACTACTTTTACTACCACTACTAATACTAATACAACTACTACTACTACTACTACATCTTCTAATGACTACTACTACTACAACTACTTATAATACTACTACTACTACTACCATCCACTACTTATACTACTACTACTACTACTAACACTACTAATATTAATACTACTACTACTACTACTACTACTCACAGCTACTACTACTACTACTACTACTACGGTGAGCTCCCCTCCCTCCTGGACATTTACAACCAGCGGTGCGTGGCCAAGGCCAAACAAATGATAAAAGACATTGCCCACCCCAGCCACGAACTGTACTCACTATTACCGTCAGGCAGGCGATACCGCAGTATCAAGTGTCGTACAAATAGGCTTAGAGATAGCTTCCACAGTCAGGCCATCAGGCTGCTGAACAAGGGCGTATAACATATAACAATGTATATTTTATTACATTGATTTATATATACATATTGCTCTTTTCTGTGCTGATTTTTGCATTTTATAAATTGCATTTTTTATTTTTATTTTATATTCTTTATTCTATTTTTATTCTATTTTTATTTTTATCTTATTTTATAACTGCTGTCTGTCGTCGGGTATTGCACACAAGATTTTCACATCACTGCTTTATACTAAACTGTAAACTGTGAAGTGACAATAAACTTGACTTGACATGACTTGACTTGACTACTACTCTACTACTACATCTTCTAATGACTACTTATTCGAAGTTCGTTATCGTCTGTAGCCCCTGCCACATACCCCACTACTACAATTACGACAATGACGACTACTACTACTACTACGACTACTACTACTAACACTACTGATACTACTACTATATACTACTTCTACGATCTTTTGAAAACGTATTAAACTGTTTAGACAACAGTTTAAAGTGGTTGTAATGTTCTTATATGTGTATATATCCCCATCTATATTCTACTACTACCACTACTACTAAAAAAAACGATATTTTAAAAACGTATTAAAGTGTTTAAACAACAGTTTAAAGTGGTTCTAATGTCCCTATATGTGGATATATCCCCATCCATATTCTACTACTACCACTACTACTAAAAAAAACGATCTTTTAAAAACGTATTAAAGTGTTTAGACAACAGTTTAAAGTGGTTGTAATGTTCCTATATGTGTATATATCTATCTATATAAGATGGAGCAGCGTAGGGCTTGATATAAACATATAATACACAACTACGTTTGCTCGGAAGTGACGTCATCGCGTGGCCCCGCCCCCCATGACGTCACTTCCGAGGAAACAAAGCTTACCGGAGCATAAAAGGCAAGACGTGACGCGGAGATAACAGTTCCTCTTTGAGACGCGACGAGGAGAGAACAGTTGAAAGGACTCCAGCCTTTGTCCAACTAAGCGGTGGACAGCGTTCTAAGGTGAGTAGTGAGTGTTGACCAAGGGCTTCAAAGAGTTAGTTCTGCACCAGGGAGCCTGTTCCAACGGACACACTTTGATGGTGGACCATTGTTAAGTTCATGTAGTATTAGATGTGTATTATATGTTTATATCAAGCCCTACGCTACTCCATCATTCATATAGATAGAGATATATACACATATAGGGACATTAGAACCACTTTAAACCGTTGTCTAAACACTTTAATACGTTTTTAAAAGATCGTTTTTTGTAGTAGTAGTGGTAGTAGTAGAATTCAAGTAGTAGTAGTTGTAGTAGTAGTAATAGTTTTTAGTAGTAGTAGTATCATTAGTGTTAGTAGTAGTCGTCGTCGTAATAGTAGTAGTAGTGGTAGTAGTAGTGGACTGTAGTAGTAGTAGTAGTAGTAGCTGTGAGTAGGAGTAGTAGCATTAATATTAGTAGTGGTAGTAGTTGTAATAGTAGTAGCAGTGGAATAGTAGTAGTAGTATAAGTAGTGGATGGTAGTAGTAGTAGTAGTAGCTGTGAGTAGTAGTAGTAGTAGTAGTATTAATATTAGTAGTGGTATTAGTAGTATAAGTAGTGGATGGTAGTAGTTTTATAAGTAGTGGATGGTAGTAGTGGTAGTAGTTGTATAAGTAGTAGTTGTAGTAGTAGTAGTCATTAGCAGATGTAGTAGTAGTAGTAGTATTAGTAGTATTAGTATTAGTAGTGGTAGTAAAAGTAGTAGTAATATTAGTAGTAGTAGTAGTAGTTGTTGTATTAGTAGTATAAGTTGTAAAAGTAGTAGTAGTAGTATTAGTAGTTGTTGTATTAGTAGTGGTAGTAGTAGTAGTAGTAATATAAGTAGTAGTAGTATTATAAGTAGTAGTAGTAGTAGTAGTTGTAATTGTAGTAGTAGTATTAGTAGTCTCTCTCTCTCTCTCTCTCTCTCTCTCTCTCACTGTTTTTCGCTCTCTCTCTCCCCCTTCTCTCACTCTTGCTCGCTCACTCTCTCTCTCTCTCCCCCCCTTTTCTCTCTCTCTGTCTTTCGCTCTGTCTCACTCTCTCTCTCTCTTTACAGTACAATTTAATACGTTTAAAAAAAAGGTTGTTTTCTAACTTGATTCAACAATGTGTTCTAGGAATGGCCTCTGCTAAATCTTCCTGGTCTGAGGAGAACTTTTCCTGTTTCGTCTGTCTGGATGTGTTCAAGAGTCCAGTTTCCACACCATGTGGACACAACTTCTGTAGAGCCTGTATCACCACGTTCTGGGATGACAAGGTCCAGTTCAAATGTCCTCTTTGCAACGAGCTGTTCCACACAAGACCTGATCTACGGGTCAATACCCTCCTATCAGAGATGGTTGATCAGATTAGACGGCCAGAACCGGTCAAAGAGCAGCCTTGTGTTGAACCAGGAGAAGTTCCTTGTGACGTCTGTACCGGGACCAAGCTGAAGGCTGTCAAGTCCTGCCTAGTGTGTCATAGCTCCTTCTGCCACTCCCACCTGGAGCCACATCAGAGAGTCGCATGCCTGAAGAAACATAAGCTGGTCGAGCCTCAGGACCGTCTAGAAGACAGGATGTGTAAGAATCACAATTATCAACTTCTGGAGCTCTTTTGCCAGACTGAACAGGTGTGTGTGTGTCAGCTCTGTACAGAGGGGGACCACAGGTCCCATCCTGTTGTACCTCTGAAGGAGGAATATGAGCTGAAGATGGCCCAGCTGGGGAAGATAGAGTCTGAAGATCAGCAGATGATCCAGGAGAGACAAGGAAAGGTTCAGGAGATCAAAGACGCAGTAACGCGCAGCAAAGAAGACGCAGACCGAGAGCTAGCCGATGGTGAGCAGGTCCTCGACGCTCTGATGAGCTGCGTTAAAAAGTGTCGGGATGATCACAAACAAACAGTTCAAGAGAAACTAAAATCCATAGAGAAACACGCTGAAGGCCTCATCAAAGAGCTGGAACAGGAAGTTAAAGATCTGACCAATAGGAGCTCAGAGGTGAAGCAGCTCTCACACACTGAAGACCACCTCCACTTCCTCCAGAGCTTCAGATCCCTGAAGAATCCTCCAAACACCAGGGACTGGACCAGGGTGGAGGTCCCTCCTCCATCATACGTAAGGACCTTGAGGAGATCCCTGGATCAGCTGAAGGAGACACTGGTCATGGAGATGAAGAAGCTGCCTGACCTGGAACCAGCTGTAAAGAAGTGCATGAAGAGGAAGAAGCTGCCTGACCTGGAACCAGCTGTAAAGAAGTGCATGAAGAGGAAGAAGCTGCCTGACCTGGAACCAGCTGTAAAGAAGTTCAAGGAGATGAAGAAGCTGCCTGACCTGAAACCAGCTGTAAAGAAGTGCATGGAGATGAAGAAGCTGCCTGTCCTGAGGTCGACTCTAAAGAAGTGTAAGTGTCTGTTTAGTTTGAGTCATCACAACAACACACTAACTCCTCAGATTGAAAGTCCATCCACACAGCAGGAGGTGACGTCCTACTGGGAATGAACATGATGGTGGACATCATGTATCTTATCAATATATTAATATATTGATGAGATACATGATGGTTGGTATCTTTTACATAATGCATAACCATCACAATGAATCCTTCTTCTGTAAAATACAACATATATTATTACTGTAACAATATTATTTATTAATGATGAGTATTATGAGTGTTATCATTATTAGACAATCATAATCAGGATGCTGTTAATCATACTTGTATGTGTATTTTATATTCAGAACATGATCTAAAATATATCTAATAAAATATGTGAATAAATATATTTGATATAATAATATATATCACTATATAATAATTATATTAATAAATAAAACATATAAATATTAATATATTATAATGAATCTATAACATTATAATCATATATATAATATATAATAATATATATTTTCATCATACTTTAGGTCCTAGGAAACTAGGCAACCAATTCATAGAAACACCTCTCCTATCAAAGTCACAATTGTAGTTATCCAAGGTTAATGTTGGCAACTGCTAGCGTTTAATGATGTCCTATCTATAAATCAAGAGAGTACTTTCCAATCAAGTACTTTTTCTTCCTCAGTGGTTATTCACGGCTCCACCCATTTCTAAAGGGTTTATTGAACTGACTCCAAACGGCTCATATCTTGATGACCTCATCAGGAGTATTTCTGTGTAGACTCATCATGTCTTTGGTTCTCTCTCCCATCAGATGAGTGTGAACTCACACTGGACCCAAACACAGCCACAGAGGACTCTCTCTGTCTGAGGACAACAGGAAGGTGACGAGGGTTAAAGAGGAGGAGTCGTATCCTGATCACCTGGAGAGATTTGACTACTGGGCCCAGGTGTTGTGTAGAGAGGTTCTGACTGACCGCTGTTACTGGGAGGTGGAGATGGAGAGGAAAGGATATGTTGATATAGGAGTGACATACAGAGGAATAACTAGGAGAGGACGGGGTGATGACAGCTGTCTTGGATTCAACAACAAGTCGTGGAGTCTTTCTTGTCATGATGATGGTTACACTGTCTGGTACAACAATAGTCCAACATCCATACGTCTCCCCCCCTCTAACAGAGTAGGAGTGTATGTGGACCGGCCTGCTGGCTCTCTGTCCTTCTACAGAGTGTCCCCAGATGGAGGAGGCTCCTCAGACACACTGACACTCATCCACACCTTCCAGTCCACATTGACCCAGGAGGACCTCCTCCCTGGGTTTGGGTTTGGAGGTTATGGTTCCTCAGTGTTGCTTGTAGCAACACACACACACACACAAACACACTCACTGAAAAAGTGATTATTGATTTCCTTGTGCTGGGAGCTGATAAAGTGATTATTGATTTCCTTGTGTTGGGAGCTGATAAAGTGAATATTGATTTATTCATGCTATAAACAACTTAGCAGCACACAGCATGTTCAGTTATTTAAGATATGTTCTCTGAACCTGCTCCTCAATGACCCCTAACCCCTACCTGCTCCTCAATGACTTCTGACCCCTACCTGCTCCCCAAGGACCTCTGACCCCTACCTGCTCCTTAATGACCTCTGACCCCTACCTGCTCCTTAATGAGCCCTAACCCCTACCTGCTCCTTAATGACCTCCGACCCCTACCTGCTCCTTAATGACCTCTGACCCCTACCTGCTCCTTCATTCAAGGTTCAACATTCAAGATTTTGACTTGCCATATGCAACAAGTAGAATTTAATGCTTACTCCCCATTCCCTCCTGCAGTTTGAATTTATACTACAATTTAACACAATATACTATACTATGTACTATACTTACACTGTACTATAACAATACTGTACACAATTAAAATAATAAAAATAAAAATAATAAAATTACTATAAATTGACTGATGGAGTGTGTGTTGAATTGTGCAGAAAAGCATTTTAAAGTGCCAGTAGTGCAGCAGCATCATGAATTCAGTGCAGAACAGTGCAGTAACTGTAATGAGTCCAGCAAAGTATGACAGTGTAATGTTAATGACAATGTTATGATAGTGGCAGCACTCCTAGCAGTTCAGTAGGTCACTGCCTGTGGATCAAACTATCCTTGAACCTGGTAGTCGTTGTACGGATGCTGCAGAACCGACGACCGGACGGTAGGGGGGGAAGAGATGGAGCCCAGGGTGGTTGGGAACCTCGCAGGCATAACAGGTATAACAGGCAACTGTAAACACATTCAACCGCCCTCTTTAAGATGAATGCAGTGACAAACTGAATATGCTCTGTGGGGTTAAGTTAACGTTACATTTGGTTATGGATGAGAGAAGTGGGAAAAGCTGTGACTCCTGTAAACGCTTAACGTTAGTAGTGTCCAACTCAACAGCGTACTGACCAGCAGTAGTGTCCTTTATCCTGACTCTGGTAAAGACTAATCTAAAGTCAATGATTAGAACCACTTATTGTTAGAAAAGTAAAAACTAAATAACGGTACAACTGCATCTGATCGTACGTCTGTTACATTTTAAATTGTTTGTATTTTTCAGTAATACGATATTGACAAGAAGACAGCTAGAGGTGGTAAACTCCTTAAAAGATGGCTCCAGAGGGAAAGGCTGTTGCCCTGTGTGCAACTACAGAATGAAATTAAAACAAACCAACAGGACCAAGGATGTGTCAGGGCAGGGTAGAGGTATAGGACCCGAAAGCAGAGTGACAGAAGCCAGGTAGAACAGGTGTTTAATGATCGGCGCACACGCCGATTAACGCCAGCAAAAGGCAAAAGGTACAGACAGGGCAAATCCAAAAAGGTGGTCAAGGCAAGCAGAGGTCGTCAACAGGATGTTGAGGGTTCAAAAAGGTACAAAAAGGCAAAAACAAGGTCGTTCTCCAGGTGAGGGTCAAAGCACGGAGGATCAATAGACAGAACACAATGAACTTAACTCGATACGAACGTGATGCTTTCGGAGAAATCAGGGTGACAATCCAGCATTGAGTAACACAGACATGGCTTGAATACAGCTTGGTCAATGAGGAGCGATTGACAGGTGAGTTCAGTGTGAAACGGCTGACAGGGAAAACACGGAGTGGCATTTCAGAACGGAGTCCGGTGACATCGCGGATCCAGGAAGCCCGCGGAGATCCAGGACTAGGAGAGGAAAGAGCTGGGTTGGACCGTGACAAGAATGTACCTATTCTACTGAGTACATGTACTGAGAATATACCTATTATACTGAGTACAAGTACTGACAATGTACCTCTTATACTGAGTACAAGTACTGACAATATACCTATTATACTAAGTACAAGTACTGACAATGTACCTATTATACTAAGTACAAGTACTGACAATGTACCTATTATACAGCATGTACTGATTACTTCCTGTACTGACTACAGACTACAGTATGTTAGTCTTCTTCCTGCTGTAATGAAGTGATATATGATGATATATTAGTGATAT
Source organism: Muraenolepis orangiensis (assembly GCA_027704905.1). Lineage (NCBI taxonomy): Eukaryota > Metazoa > Chordata > Actinopteri > Gadiformes > Muraenolepididae > Muraenolepis > Muraenolepis orangiensis. The sequence continues at coordinate 5,165,343 of CM051023.1, read as the reverse complement.
ATATTGATGATACATCACAGATCAGAGTTGACTACAGTATCTTAGTCTTCTTCCTGCTGTAATAAAGTGATATATGATGATATATTAGTGATATATATTGATGATACATCACAGATCAGAGTTGACTACAGTATCTTAGTCTTCTTCCTGCTGTAATAAAGTGATATATGATGATATATTAGTGATATATATTGATGATACATCACAGATCAGAGTTGACTACAGTATCTTAGTCTTCTTCCTGCTGTAATAAAGTGATATATGATGATATATTAGTGATATATATTGATGATACATCACAGATCAGAGTTGACTACAGTATCTTAGTCTTCTTCCTGCTGTAATAAAGTGATATATGATTATATATTAGTGATATATATTGATGATACATCACAGATCAGAGTTGACTGCAGTATCTTAGTCTTCTTCCTGCTGTAATAAAGTGATATATGATGATATATTAGTGATATATATTGATGATACATCACAGATCAGAGTTGAGTACAGTATCTCTGACTCGGTAACAAAGCATGATGAACCAGTTGGTCCAGTTCCCCTCCCAGTTCAGTTCCTTTCAGACTAACCTCTTCTAGGCTGTTGTTCCATGACTTCACTCAGTCATGAACTATAATAACCTTATTAACATATGAACCATAGACAGAGAGCTCTGATGACTAGAAGCTCAGACACACACAGTCTCTGACCGTACTTTGATTAATTTAGAATACAATCAGAAGTGTACAAACATTGTAACATGATGTCATACATTATTCAGAAGCAAACACTTTAATCAATATAGACTATTGATTACTGACTGCAACTGTTCACTCTGAATGGTTCACAGTCTTGTTGGGTTGGATTATTCTTGTGTCGTTTCCTGGTTCGTTCGCACGCACACACACACACACACACACACACACACACACACACACACACACACACACACACACACACACACACACACACACACACACACAGCAAGTTCCTGGGTTATGAGGACCAATGGTATATCAGGACATTACACACACACACACACATGTATCAAAGCTGTAGTCATGAGGACTAATTGTTTAGCTGAGTTTTAACCTTTAAACTAGTGTTGTACAACATTTAGAGACTGAAAACACCATCACTACACTTTATTATTATTTATTTTTTAAATAGCGGCATTTAAATCAAACTAAAGAGTGTGTTTGATGTAAAGTATCTTAACAATAGTTATCTATACATGCGTATCTGTGTAAAGATAAGTGTCTTTAATGATGGTGAATATTAATGGTATTTTTGGATATGCACACATATTGTATGTCTTATGTAAAGTGGTTCTGTATTGTGAATGAATGAAGGGTCAGCATTAAGGTAAAGAGGAATAGCTTCTAAGTGTCTTGACTGAACAATAGAATAACAGCTAAAACATAGAAGAGGTTCAACTTGACCAAACTGTTGAAGGTTGTGGTGTATTATTATAAATGTCATTATTTTAGTCACTTTATGCTTGACAATAGTTAGTAAAACAAAAGCTGTGAACATCCACAGTGAAAGATGCCGTTAGTCTGCTTCATGTCTAATGTTGACTTGGACATAAAGCAGACTAATGGCCTCTTTCCATGTTTCTCTTCTTGTTAGGAGAAGCATTAAGAGAGTCTTTATTGATGGATAACTGGCCATTGTGCTATTGTGACCACATGGCCACATAGACACACAGCTCCACAACACAGTGAGAGGGAAAAGGACTTGGCTCACAGACCCATTAGTCAGCTGATGTCACAAAGTGCTGGACCAGTTGAGGCTCACCAAGTGACTGATTGGCTTTAATTGGCATCTATTCTGAACTCTAAGAAAGTTCATCTAGTGCTCGATGACACGAACATCAGGACAGAGTTTGGCCTCCAAAGAGGACATTAGAAACAGGTTCAGTGTGTGGAGTCTAATGGATTTCCCTAATAAACGGCCAACACGCTCCTCATCTGGACCGGAGCGTTTCCCTGACTCAGACTAAGTCTTAAAGGGCATCGCTGACAGGGAACCGGAGGACCTGTGAGCACATGCTAGACCTCAATGCCTTTCACAGTACATTTATTACCATGGATTCAACCTAGGATACAATGTTTAATGTATAACAGAAGATCAAATACAATATATATATATATATATATACACACTGTAGCTATTTATCTCTATATATCTATATATATAGATATATATACACACTGTAGCTATTATCTCTATATATATCTCTATATATATCTCTATATATATACACTATCTATTTATCTCTATATATATCTCTATATATATCTATATATATATATCGATATATATACACACTGTAGCTATTTATCTCTATATATATCTCTATATATATACATACACTGTATCTATTTATCTCTATATATATCGATATATATCTATATATATACACTGTATCTATTTATCTCTATATATATCTCTATATATATATATAGAGAGATATATATACACTGTATCTATTTATCTCTATATACATATCTATATATATCTATATATAGATATCTATGTATATACACTGTATCTATTTATATCTATATAAAAAGATAGGTCTTTATATCGCTTTTTTACTAACCCTTTTACTTTATATATGTATGTATTGATACAAATACATACATATATTCACATCAACCTACATATACAAATGCATATATATCATATATAATTCAATAGATAAATATTGTAAATCAGTCCATTAGTGCAGAAAGAGAAGTCCAATCCAACAGGACTTCATTGAGATGCTCCTGCATTCAGAAGCCTTCACTTCCTTTGGGCTCCAAGGACTTTTCAAAGCTCTTCTTGGGTGGACCTCTGCCCATCAAAACAACCCATTGGGCTGCTTTAGATTGGCTAGAACATGACACGTTCCATGTGGATTCTACCACCTTGTGATGCCTTCAATAGTATCATGTGTGGGTTGAAGTAGACTTCAATAGAAATGTGTTTAAAAAACGTTCAACATGAGGCAAACACCACCGTGTACTCAACCCAATCATATGAATTGTATTCTGTAAATATACGTTCAATAACTCCTGTAAACATAGTATACTTTTCAAAAACATTATTGGAGAATAAATGTATTTATTTGATGTATTTAATATATATATATGGTATAAAAGAGTCTTAAAAGTAGTGTTAGTTTCTTAATAATACTCAAGTAGTACTGACTTTAAATGGATGCAAATTCCTTGTATGTGTGAATTGACTTGGCTTTAAACCTACATTGAATCAGATTGATGTGTTTATATCAGTGGCAGCTTGTTAATACAGGGCGCAAGGGCCCTGGCCCAATCAAAATGCAGATGGCTCATTTCTAGTCATGTTTGAGGAAGTTCTTGTCACGGTCCAACCCAGCTCTTCACGCTCCTAGTCCTGGATCTCCACCGGCTTCCTGGAGCCACGATGTCACCGGACTCCGTTCCGCGATGCCACTCCGTGTTTTCCCTGTCAGCCGTTTCACACTGAACTCACCTGTTGTCAATCGCTCCTCATTGACCAAGCTGTATTCAAGCCATGTCTGTTGTGTTACTCAATGCTGGATCATCACCCTGATTTCTCCGAAAGCCTCACTTTCGTATCAAGTTAAGTTCATTGTGTTCTGTCTATTGATCCATCTGGAGCCATCTTATTAGGCGTTTACCACCTCTAGCTGTCTTCTTGTCAATATCATATTACTGAAAAATACCAACAATTTAAAATGTAACAGACGTACGATCAGATGCAGTTGTACCGTTATTTAGTTTTTAGTTTTCGAACAATAAGTGGTTCTAATCATTGACTTTAGATGAGTCTTTACCAGAGTCAGGATAAAGGACACTACTGCTGGTCAGTACGCTGTTGAGTTGGACACTACTAACGTTAAGCGTTTACAGGAGTCACAGCTTTTCCCACTTCTCTCATCCATAACCAAATGTAAAGTTAACTTAACCCCACAGAGCATATTCAGTTTGTCACTGGATTCATCTTAAAGAGGGCGGTTGAATGTGTTTGCAGTTGCCTGTTATACCTGTTATGCCTGCGAGGTTCCCAACCACCCTGGGCTCCATCTCTTCTCCCCCCTACCGTCCGGTCGTCGGTTCTGCAGCATCCGTACAACGACTACAAGGTTCAAGGATAGTTTGATCCACAGGCAGTGACCTACTGAACTGCTAGGAGTGCTGCCACTATCATAACATTGTCATTAACATTACACTGTCATACTTTGCTGGACTCATTACAGTTACTGCACTGTTCTGCACTGAATTCATGATGCTGCTGCACTACTGGCACTTTAAAATGCTTTTCTTTACAATTCAACACACACTCCATCAGTCAATTTATAGTAATTTTATAATTTTTTATTTTTATTATTTTAATTGTGTACAGTATTGTTATAGTACAGTGTAAGTATAGTACATAGTATAGTATATTGTGTTAAATTGTAGTATAAATTCAAACTGCAGGAGGGAATGGGGAGTAAGCATTAAATTCTACTTGTTGCATATGGCAAGTCAAAATCTTGAATGTTGAACCTTGAATGAAGGAGCAGGTAGGGGTCAGAGGTCATTAAGGAGCAGGTAGGGGTCGGAGGTCATTAAGGAGCAGGTAGGGGTTAGGGCTCATTAAGGAGCAGGTAGGGGTCAGAGGTCATTAAGGAGCAGGTAGGGGTCAGAGGTCCTTGGGGAGCAGGTAGGGGTCAGAAGTCATTGAGGAGCAGGTAGGGGTTAGGGGTCATTGAGGAGCAGGTTCAGAGAACATATCTTAAATAACTGAACATGCTGTGTGCTGCTAAGTTGTTTATAGCATGAATAAATCAATATTCACTTTATCAGCTCCCAGCACAAGGAAATCAATAATCACTTTATCAGCTCCCAACACAAGGAAATCAATAATCACTTTATCAGCTCCCAGCACAAGGAAATCAATAATCACTTTTTCAGTGAGTGTGTTTGTGTGTGTGTGTGTGTGTTGCTACAAGCAACACTGAGGAACCATAACCTCCAAACCCAAACCCAGGGAGGAGGTCCTCCTGGGTCAATGTGGACTGGAAGGTGTGGATGAGTGTCAGTGTGTCTGAGGAGCCTCCTCCATCTGGGGACACTCTGTAGAAGGAGAGAGAGCCAGCAGGTCGGTCCACATACACTCCTACTCTGTTAGAGGGGGGGAGACGTATGGATGTTGGACTATTGTTGTACCAGACAGTGTAACCATCATCATGACAAGAAAGACTCCACGACTTGTTGTTGAATCCAAGACAGCTGTCTTCACCCCGTCCTCTCCTAGTTATTCCTCTGTATGTCACTCCTATATCAACATATCCTTTCCTCTCCATCTCCACCTCCCAGTAACAGCGGTCAGTCAGACCCTCTCTACACAACACCTGGGCCCAGAAGTCAAATCTCTCCAGGTGATCAGGATAAGACTCCTCCTCTCTAACCCTCGTCACCTTCCTGTTGTCCTCAGACAGAGAGAGTCCTCTGTGGGCTGTGTTTGGGTCCAGTGTGAGTTCACACTCATCTGATGGGAGAGAGAACCAAAGACATGATGAGTCTACACAGAAATACTCCTGATGAGGTCATCAAGATATGAGCCGTTTGGAGTCAGTTCAATAAACCCTTTAGAAATGGGTGGAGCCGTGAATAACCACTGAGGAAGAAAAAGTACTTGATTGGAAAGTACTCTCTTGATTTATAGATAGGACATCATTAAACGCTAGCAGCCAACATTAACCTTGGATAACTACAATTGTGACTTTGATAGGAGAGGTGTTTCTATGAATTGGTTGCCTAGTTTCCTAGGACCTAAAGTATGATGAAAATATATATTATTATATATTATATATATGATTATAATGTTATAGATTCATTATAATATATTAATATTTATATGTTTTATTTATTAATATAATTATTATATAGTGATATATATTATAATATCAAATATATTTATTCACATATTTTATTAGATATATTTTAGATCATGTTCTGAATATAAAATACACATACAAGTATGATTAACAGCATCCTGATTATGATTGTCTAATAATGATAACACTCATAATACTCATCATTAATGAATAATATTGTTACAGTAATAATATATGTTGTATTTTACAGAAGAAGGATTCATTGTGATGGTTATGCATTATGTAAAAGATACCAACCATCATGTATCTCATCAATATATTAATATATTGATAAGATACATGATGTCCACCATCATGTTCATTCCCAGTAGGACGTCACCTCCTGCTGTGTGGATGGACTTTCAATCTGAGGAGTTAGTGTGTTGTTGTGATGACTCAAACTAAACAGACACTTACACTTCTTTAGAGTCGACCTCAGGACAGGCATCTTCTCCATCTCCATGCACTTCTTTACAGCTGGTTTCAGGTCAGGCAGCTTCTCCATCTCCTTGAACTTCTTTACAGCTGGTTCCAGGTCAGGCAGCTTCTTCCTCTTCATGCACTTCTTTACAGCTGGTTCCAGGTCAGGCAGCTTCTTCATCTCCTTGAACTTCTTTACAGCTGGTTCCAGGTCAGGCAGCTTCTTCCTCTTCATGCACTTCTTTACAGCTGGTTCCAGGTCAGGCAGCTTCATCTCCATGTCCAGTGTCTCCTTCAGCTGATCCAGGGATCTCCTCAAGGTCCCTACATATGACGGAGGAGGAGGGACCTCCACCCTGGTCCAGTCCCTGGTGTTTGGAGGATTCTTCAGGGATCTGAAGCTCTGGAGGAAGTGGAGGTGGTCTTCAGTGTGTAAGAGCTGCATCACCTCTGAGCTCCTATTAGTCAGATCTTTAACTTCCTGCTCCGGCTCGACCAGCTTATGTTTCGTCAGGCCTGCGACTCTCTGATGTGGCTCCAGGTGGGAGTGGCAGAAGGAGCTATGACACACTAGGCAGGACTTGACAGCCTTCAGCTTGGTCCCGGTACAGACGTCACAGGGAACTTCTCCTGGTTCAACACAAGGCTGCTCTTTGACCGGTTCTGGCCGTCTAATCTGATCAACCATCTCTGATAGGAGGATATTGACCCGTAGATCGGGTCTTGTGTGGAACAGCTCGTTGCAAAGAGGACATTTGAACTGGACCTTGTCCTCCCAGAACGTGGTGATACAGGCTCTACAGAAGTTGTGTCCACATGGTGTGAAAACTGGACTCAGGAACACATCCTGACAGACGAAACAGGAAAAGTTCTCCTCAGACCAGGAAGATTTAGCAGAGGCCATTCCTAGAACACATTGTTGAATCAAATTAGAAAACAACCTTTTTTTAAACGTATTAAATTGTACTGTAAAGAGAGAGAGAGAAAGAGAAAGAGAGAGAGAGGTACTACTACTACAATTACAACTACTACTGATACTACTACTACTACTTATAATACTACTACTACTACTACCACTACTAATACAACAACTACTAATACTACTACTACTTTTACAACTACTAATACAACAACTACTACTACTACTACTAATATTACTACTACTACTAATAAAACTACTACTACTACTACTACATCTGCTAATGACTACTACTACTAAAACTACTACTTATAAAACTACTACCACTACTACCATCCACTACTTATACTACTACTAACATTACTAATATTAATACTACTACTCACAGCTACTACTACTACTACCATCCACTACTTATACTACTACTACTATTATTAATACTACTACTCCTACTCACAGCTACTACTACTACTACTCAACCACTACTACAAATACTTATTCTACTACTACTACAACTACTACTACTAATTACTACTTATAATACTACTACTACTACAACTACCACTAACGACTACTACTACTACTACTACTACTAACACTACTGATACTACTACAAATACTTATTCTACTACTACTACTACTAATTATAATACTACTAATACTAATACATCTAACTACTACTACTACTACTACTTATAATACAATCCACTACTACTACTACTACGACTATTACTACTACGACGACGACTATTACTACTACTACTACCACTACTGATACTACTAACAACTATTACTACTACTACTACTCAAATTCTACTACTACAAAAAAAACAATCTTTAAAAACGTATTAAAGTGTTTAGACAAGTTTAAAGTGGTTCTAATGTCCCTATATGTGTATATATCCCCATCTATATTCTACTACTACTACTAAAAAAAACGATCTTTTAAAAACGTATTAAAGTGTTTAGACAACAGTTTAAAGAGGTTGTAATGTCCCTATATGTGTATATATCTCTATCTATATGAGTGATGGAGTAGCGTAGGGCTTGATATAAACATATAATACACATCTAATACTACATGAACTTAACAATGGTCCACCATCAAAGTGTGTCCGTTGGAACAGGCTCCCTGGTGCAGAACTAACTCTTTGAAGCCCTTGGTCAACACTCACTACTCACCTTAGAACGCTGTCCACCGCTTAGTTGGACAAAGGCTGGTGTTCTTTCAACTGTTCTCTCCTCGTCGCGTCTCAAAGAGGAACTGTTATCTCCGCGTCGCGTCTTGCCTTTTATGCTCCGCTAAGCTTTGTTTCCTCGGAAGTGACGTCATGGGGGCGGGGCCACGCGATGACGTCACTTCCGAGCAAACGTAGATGTGTATTATATGTTTATATCAAGCCCTACGCTGCTCCATCTTATATAGATAGAGATATATATACATATAGGAACATTACAACCACTTTAAACTGTTGTCTAAACACTTTAATACGTTTTTAAAAGATCGTTTTTTTTAGTAGTAGTGGTAGTAGTAGAATATGGATGGGGATATATCCACATATAGGGACATTAGAACCACTACTGTAGTAGTAGTAGTATTACTATTAGTAGTGTTAGTAGTAGTAGTAGTATAGGCAGAGACTGAAGCAGCAACCGATCGCTGTGAGGGAGGTCCAATGCTGGTCGGACCAATCAGACTCAGACTCAGATCACGCTGCAGGATTGTTTTGATCACGCTGACTGGCACATGTTCTGCGTATATTATTACTGTAACAATATTATTTATTAATGATGAGTATTATAAGTGTTTTTATTATTAGACAATCATAATCAGGATGCTGTTAATCATACTTGTATGTGTATTTTATATTCAGAACATGATCTAAAATATATATATATATATATGTGAATAAACATATTTTATATACTAATATATATCACTATATAATAATGTTTATATTAATAAATAAAATATATATAAATATTTATATATTATAATAAATTGATTACGTTCTAATTATATATATAATTTATAATAATATATATTTTCATCATACTTTAGGTCGTAGGAAACTAGGCAACCTCTCCTATCAAAGTCACAATTGTAGTTATCAAAGGTTAATGTTGGCAACTGCTAACGTTTAATGATGTCCTATCTATAAATCAAGAGAGTACTTTCCAATCAAGTACTTTTTCTTCCTCAGTGGTTATTCACGGCTCCACCCATTTCTAAAGGGTTTATTGAACTGACTCCAAACGGCTCATATCTTGATGACCTCATCAGGAGTATTTCTGTGTAGACTCATCATGTCTTTGGTTCTCTCTCCCATCAGATGAGTGTGAACTCACACTGGACCCAAACACAGCCCACAGAGAACTCTCTCTGTCTGAGGACAACAGGAAGGTGACCAGAGTTAGAGAGGAGGAGTATCCTGATCACCTGGAGAGATTTGACTCCCATTACCAGGTGTTGTGTAGAGAGGGTCTGACTGACCGCTGTTACTGGGAGGTGGAGGTGGAGAGGAAAGGAGGAGGTGTTGTTGGTATAGGAGTGACATACAGAGGAATCACTAGGAGAGGATGGGTTGATGACAGCTTGCTTGGATGGAACAACAAGTCCTGGAGTCTTCATTGTTCTGACGATCATTACTCTGTCTGGTACAACAATAGTAAAACAGTCATAGGTCTCCCCCCCTCTAACAGAGTAGGAGTGTATGTGGACCGACCTGCTGGCTCTCTCTCCTTCTACAGAGTGTCCCCAGATGGAGGAGGGTCCTCAGACACACTGACACTCATCCACACCTTCCAGTCCACATTCACCCAGGAGGACCTCCTCCCTGGGTTTGGGTTATGGGATTATGGTTCCTCAGTGTCTCTGTGTCGCTTGTAGCAACACACATAGAGCACACACACACACACACACACACACCACACACACACACACACACACACACACACAGATATAAAATACACACATTCACACACAAAAAATTTAGCTTTGGATAAAAGTGCAATATAAAAGCATCCATTACCAGACACACACATATATATAAATACAAACATCACACACATATATAAATACAAACACACACATAAAAACACATACACACACACATATATGGAAACACATAAACACACATATAGAGACGCACACAAGGGGGGCAGTAGCTCAGTGGATAAAGACTCGGCTTGGGAGCCGCAAGGTCGCCGGTTCAAGACCCAGAAACACCAGGTTACTGCCTAAGTGCCGTTGAGCCAGGCACCCCCTACCTGCTCCCCGGGCGCTGTACTAATGGCTGCCCACTGCTCCTAACACTAGGATGGGTCAAATGCAGACAACTCATTTCCCTCGGGATTAAATATAAAGTTAAAAAGAATTAAAAAACACACACATAGAAAGACTTAGATTTCTAGATTTTTATTGATTACCTTGTGTTAGGAGCTGATAAAGTGATGAATGCTTACTCCCCATTCCCTCCTGCAGTTTGAGTTTATACTACAATTTAACACAATATACTATGTACTATACTTACACTGTACTGTAACAATACTGTACACAATAAAAATTATAATAAAAATTACTATAAAGTGACTGATGGAGTGTGTGTTGAATTCTGCAAAAAAGCATTTAAAAAGTAGTGTCCTTTATCCTGACTCTGGTGAAGACTAATCTAAAGTCAATGATTAGAACCACTTATTGTTAGAAAAGTAAAAACGACGGTACAACTGCATCCGATCGTACGTCTGGTACATTTTAAATTGTTGGTATTTTTCAGTAATACGATATTGACAAGAAGACAGCTAGAGGTGGTAAACGCCTAATAAGATGGCTCCAGATGGATCAATAGACAGAACACAATGAACTTAACTTGATACGAACGTGAGGCTTTCGGAGAAATCAGGGTGATGATCCAGCATTGAGTAACACAACAGACATGGCTTGCTTGAATACAGCTTGGTCAATGAAGAGCGCTTGACAACAGGTGAGTTCAGTGTGAACCGGCTGACAGGGAAAACACGGAGTGGCATTCCGGTGACATCGCGGATCCAGGAAGCCGGCGGAGATCCAGGACTAGGAGCGGAAAGAGCTGGGTTGGACCGTGACAAGAACTTCCTCAAACATGACTAGAAATGAGCCATCTGCATTTTGATTGGGCCAGGGCCCTTGCGCCCTGCATTAACAAGCTGCCACTGATATAAACACATCAATCTGATTCAATGTAGGTTTAAAGCCAAGTCAATTCACACATACAAGGAATTTGCATCCATTTAAAGTCAGTACTACTTGAGTATTATTAAGAAAATAACACTACTTTTAAGACTCTTTTATACCATATATATATATATTAAATACATCAAATAAATACATTTATTCTCCAATAATGTTTTTGAAACGTATACTATGTTTACAGGAGTTATTGAACGTATATTTACAGAATACAATTCATATGATTGGGTTGAGTACACGGTGGTGTTTGCCTCATGTTGAACGTTTTTTAAACACATTTCTATTGAAGTCTACTTCAACCCACACATGATACTATTGAAGGCATCACAAGGTGGTAGAATCCACATGGAACGTGTCATGTTCTAGCCAATCTAAAGCAGCCCAATGGGTTGTTTTGATGGGCAGAGGTCCACCCAAGAAGAGCTTTGAAAAGTCCTTGGAGCCCAAAGGAAGTGAAGGCTTCTGAATGCAGGAGCATCTCAATGAAGTCCTGTTGGATTGGACTTCTATATGTGAATATATTATATATATATTATATTATATATATGCATTTGTATATGTAGGTTGATGTGAATATATGTATGTATTTGTATCAATACATACATATATAAAAGTAAAAGGGTTAGTGAAAAAGCGATATAAAGACCTATCTTTTTATATAGATATAAATAGATACAGTGTATATACATAGATATCTATATATAGATATATATAGATATGTATATAGAGATAAATAGATACAGTGTATATATATCTCTCTCTATATATATATAGAGATATATATAGAGATAAATAGATACGTGTATATATATATAGATATATATAGAGATATATATAGAGATAAATAGATACAGTGTATGTATATATATAGAGATATATATAGATTCAGATTCAGATTCAGATTCAGAAAACTTTATTAATCCCGAGGGAAATTAAGGTGCAACAGTTGACACAGGGGGAATAAATGCACACACAAGAATACTAAAACCTAAGCTAAAAAACAAAACAACAACTAACTAAAATAAAACTATTATAACAAAAATAGTTAAAATAATTCTAAATGAAGTCTAAATGTATTGATAAGTGAAGATAATTACAGTATTATAACAGTAGTACGTAGGTATATACAATACACAACAATACGTATAGTGCAAATTGGCAGTAATAATATATTAATAAATAATTCGACTGAAAAGTGACATGTGAAAAGTGAAAAAGTGAAAAGTGAATTCGGAATTGAAATAGAATTTGCAGTGCAAAGTACAATGAGATGATTACAGTGCGTTGACCAAAAATAAAATAAAAATAAAAATAAGTACGTTGGCCTCAGGTCACTGAGTCTCCACTGTCCCTCTCACGACCCGAGGTAGAGGAATTATAGAGTCTAATAGCCACAGGAAGAAAGGACTTCCTATGGCGTTCTGTGGTGCACCTGGGTGGAATGAGTCTGTTGCTAAAGGTGCTTCTATATGAGGTCAGCACCTGATGGAGAGGGTGAGAGTTGTTGTCAAGGATACTACGCAGCTTGCGCAGCATCCTTCTCTCAGACACCACCAACAAGGAGTCCAGCTGGACCCCCAGGACAGCGCCAGCCTTCCTGACAATCCTGCTGATCTTGTTGGCGTCTGCTGATCTCAACCTGCTACCCCAGCACACGACTCCGGAGAAGATGGCACTGGCTACCACCGACTGGTAGAACACATTCAGCATCTTGTTGCAAACGTTGAAGGACCGGAGCCTCCGCAGGAAGTAAAGACGGCTCTGGCCCTTCTTGTAGACCGCCTCAGAGTTCTTGGCCCAGACCAGTTTGTTGTCCAGATGAACTCCCAGGTATTTATATTCCTGGACGGCTTCAGCGGACACACCCTTGATGGAAATGGGTGTGGGTGTGGATTTCCTCCTGCGGAAGTCCACCACCATCTCCTTCGTCTTGTCAGTGTTGAGCTGCATATGGTTCAGCTCACACCACTCAACGAAGGAGTCCACGACGCCCCTGTACTCCTCATCGTTTCCCTCGCTGACACAACCAACAACTGCAGAGTCGTCCGAGAACTTCTGCAGATGGCAGGACTCTGAGTTGTATTGGAAGTCTGAGGTGTACAGGGTGAACAGGAATGGGGAAAGAACAGTTCCCTGTGGAGCACCAGTGCTGCTGACCACAGTGTCAGACACACAGTCCTGCAGTCTGACAAACTGTGGACGACCCGTCAAATAGTCAGTAATCCAGGACACCAGGGAAGAGTCCACCTTCATCGCCGTCAGCTTACTTCCCAGCAGGGCAGGCCGGATGGTGTTGAACGCACTGGAGAAGTCGAAAAACATGATTCTCACAGTGCTCCCGGGTCTGTCCAAGTGGGCGTAGGCACGATGGAGCAGGAAGATGATGGCGTCCTCCACTCCCAGTTTCGGCTGGTAGGCAAACTGAAGAGGGTCCAGTGATGATCTGACCAGGGGCCGAAGAAGCGTCAGGACCAGCCTCTCAAAGGATTTCGCCACGTGGGACGTCAGCGCCACCGGTCTGTAGTCGTTTGAGGTGCTGGGACGTGCCTTCTTCGGAACCGGCACCAGGCAGGATGTCTTCCACAGCACAGGGACCCTCTCCAGTCTCATGCTCAGGTTGAAGATGTACTGCAGGACTCCACTCAGCTGGGCAGCACATGTTTTGAGGACCCTCGGGCTGACGCCGTCAGGACCTGCAGCCTTGTCTGGATGGAGCCTGCACAGCACTTTCCTCACCTGCTCAGCTGTGAAGGTATGTGAGCCGTGTATGGGGGCTGGAAGAGTCACTGATGTGTTGATGGGGGAGGGGTGAGGTAGTGATGGTGGGGGAGAGAGAACAGGTATGTTGATGCTGGAGAGGGACGGTGGGGGAGGGGGGACAGCAGGGCTGGGGGGCTGGAGGGGAATGGTTGTAGAGGGGCTGGGGGAGGGGGGGTAGACCGGAGCCCACTCATTGAATCTATTGAAAAACAAATTCAACTCGTTGGCCCGATCAGGACCCCCCCCTATTGTCTGGCTACCAGGTTGTTTGTAGCCAGTGATGCTCCTCATGCCACTCCACACATCCTTCAGGTTGTTCTGCTGAAGTTTGTGCTCCAGCTTCCTCCTATAGTTGTCTTTGCCCTGCTGGATCCTCTCCCTCAGCTCCCTCTGAACCCGCCTCATCTGCTCCCTATCCCCACCTCTGAAGGCCCTCTTCTTCTCATTGAGCAGGACCTTGATGTCTCGGGTGACCCATGGCTTGTTGTTGGGGAAACAGCGTACAGTCTCTGTGGGAACAACACTGTCCACACAGAAGTTGATGTACCCTGTTATACAATCCGTGAGATCATCAAGGTCCTCTCCATGCAAATCACAGAGGAAATCCCAGTCTGTTGACTCAAAGCAGCCCCGCAAGTCCTCATCGGCCTCCTGTGACCATCTCCTCACAGTCCTTGTGGTCACAGGCAGCCGCTGTACTAGAGGCCTATACAGGGGCTGCAGGTGGATGAGGTTGTGGTCTGACCTTCCAAGAGGAGGAAGGGCAGTGGCGCTGTATGCCTCCTTAACATTGGCATACAGCAGGTCCAGTGTCTTATTTTCCCTGGTGGGACAGTCCACAAACTGCTTGAAGGTGGGCAGTGTTGCAGCCAGAGTCACGTGGTTAAAGTCCCCAGATATCGCGATGAATGCTTCAGGGTGCTGTGTCTGAAGTCTCGCGACGGCGGAATGGATGACGTCACACGCGAGCGCAGCGTTTGCAGACGGTGGAATGTAAACAATAACAAGAAGCACATGGGAGAACTCTCGCGGCAGATAGTATGGCCGCAGACTCACGGCCAGCAGTTCAATGTCCGGGCTACACACACGTTCCTTCACAGTAACATGTCCAGGGTTACACCACTTGTTGTTAACGAGAATAGCAAGTCCCCCACCTTTCCTCTTGCCACTCTCGCGGTGCGTCCTGTCCGCCCGGACGGTTAGAAAGCCGTCCACGGTAACATTAGAGTCCGGGGTGTCCTCGTTGAGCCACGTCTCCGTGAAACAAAGCACGCTGCTCTCCCGGTACACCCGCTGGGTCATCACCAGGCCCGCTAGCTCGTCCATCTTATTCGCTAGCGACCTCACGTTCCCCATGGTGATGGAAGGGAGATATGGTTTATATCTCCGCTTCCTCTCCCGCTGTCTCTCCTGCTGTTTACGTCCAGCCTTGCATCCCCTGTACGTCCTCCTCAGCTCCCTGGGGAGGTCGGGGATGTCGGGCCTCTCCCGTAGCAGCGAGGTCTGTTGTAGCGACAACAGCTGACTCCGCGCGTAGACAATGGCTCCGCCGTAATGTTGAGCCACGACGGAGACGCGGTTCAGTAACAGTGTCCCCAGAATGAGAAACACGGCAAAAACTTCCCTAAACATAGCTGGCTGAGGGTTGCACAGCTACTTAACAAAAAACTATAATAAAAACAACAATAATATAAGAATAAATAACTAAAAAGTAAGAGGGGAGGGGGAGCAACTGTTGCTGGCTGCCGCTCGTAGCAGCGCCGTAGACCAAGTATAGAGATAAATAGCTACAGTGTATAGAGATAAATAGCTACAGTGTGTATATATATATATATATATATAGAGATATATATAGAGATAAATAGATAGTGTATATATATAGATATATATATAGAGATATATATAGAGATAAATAGCTATATATATCTGTGTATATATATCTATATATATAGATATATATAGAGATAAATAGCTACAGTGTGTATATATATATTGTATTTGATCTTCTGTTATACATTAAACATTGTATCCTAGGTTGAATCCATGGTAATAAATGTACTGTGAAAGGCATTGAGGTCTAGCATGTGCTCACAGCGATGCCCTTTAAGACTTAGTCTGAACTCAAATGGTCAAAGCAACACTGGTGATCAAAAAGACATTTAATAAAAGTCAGGGAAACGCTCCGGTCCAGATGAGGAGCGTGTTGGCCGTTTATTAGGGAAATCCATGAGACTCCACACACTGAACCTGTTTCTAATGTCCTCTTTGGAGGCCAAACTCTGTCCTGATGTTCGTGTCATCGAGCACTAGATGCACTTTCTTAGAGTTCAGAATAGATGCCAATTAAAGCCAATCAGTCACTTGGTGAGCCTCAACTGGTCCAGCACTTTGTGACATCAGCTGACTAATGGGTGTGTGAGCCAAGTCCTTTTCCCTCTCACTGTGTTGTGGAGCTGTGTGTCTATGTGGCCATGTGGTCACAATAGCACAATGGCCAGTTATCATTGCCAGTTGTCATTAAGGAGCAGGTAGGGGTCAGAGGTCATTAAGGAGCAGGTAGGGGTTAGAGGTCATTAAGGAGCAGGTAGGGGTAAGGGGTCATTAAGGAGCAGGTAGGGGTCAGAGGTCATTGAGGAGCAGGTAAGGGTCAGAGGTCATTAAGGAGCAGGTCGGGATTACAGTTCATTAAGGAGCAGATAGGGGTCAGAGGTCATTGAGGAGCAGGTTGGGGTAATGGGTCATTAAGGAGCAGGTAGGGGTCAAAGGTCATTAAGGAGCAGGTAGGGGTCAGAGGTCATTAAGGAGCAGGTAGGGGTGAGTGGTCATTCAGGAGCAGGTAGGGGTCAGAGGTCATTAAGGAGCAGGTAGGGGTAAGGGGTCATTAAGGAGCAGGTAGGGGTCAGAGGTCATTAAGGAGCAGGTAGGGGTAAGGGGTCATTAAGGAGCAGGTAGGGGTCAGAGGTCATTGAGGAGCAGGTAAGGGTCAGAGGTCATTAAGGAGCAGGTAGGGATTACAGTTCATTAAGGAGCAGATAGGGGTCAGAGGTCATTGAGGAGTAGGTAGGGGTTAGAGGTCATTAAGGAGCAGGTAGGGGTTAGAGGTCATTAAGGAGCAGGTAGGGGTAAGGGGTCATTAAGGAGCAGGTAGGGGTTAGAGGTCATTAAGGAGCAGGTAGGGGTAAGGGGTCATTAAGGAGCAGGTAGGGGTTAGAGGTCATTAAGGAGCAGGTAGGGGTAAGGGGTCATTAAGGAGCAGGTAGGGGTCAGAGGTCATTGAGGAGCAGGTAAGGGTCAGAGGTCATTAAGGAGCATGTAGGGATTACAGTTCATTAAGGAGCAGGTAGGGCTCAGAGGTCATTGAGGAGCAGGTAGGGGTCAGAGGTCATTGAGGAGCAGGTAGGGGTCAGAGGTCATTAAGGAGCAGGTACAGGAGAACATATCTTTAATAAATGAACATGCTGTTCATTAACAAGCCCTTTTTAGAATGTTAATATCCACAGAATCAAGTACTATAGAACTATAGAAAGACAAATAGAGAGGTGTCTGTATGTGTGTGTGTGTGTGTGTGTTTATCTCTAAAAATGTGTGTGTATGTGTGTTTTTATTTCTATATATTTGTGTATTTCTATAAGTGTGTGTGTGTGTGTTTTTATTTCTATATGTGTGTGTGTGTGCGTTTCTGTTTGTGTGTGTATGTGTGTGTGTTTGTGTTCATTTGTGTATTTCTCTATATGTGTGTGTATAAAAATGTGTTTGTATGTATGTATGTGTGTGCGTGTGTGTATTTTTAAGTGTGTGTGTACTTCTCTATATTTGCGTGTGTGTGTGTGCTCTATGTGTGTTGCTACAAGTGACACAGAGACACTGAGGAACAAAAACCCCCCAGAACCCAAACGCAGGGAGGAGGTCCTCCTGGGTGAATGTGGACTGGAAGGTGTGGATGAGTGTCAGTGTGTCTGAGGACCCTCCTCCATCTGGGGACACTCTGTAGAAGGAGAGAGAGCCAGCAGGCCGGTCCACATACACTCCTACTCTGTTAGAGGGGGGGAGATCTATGGCTGTTTGACTACCGTTGTACCAGACAGCGTAACGATCATCAGTACAATAAAGACTCCAGGACTTGTTGTTGAATCCAAGCCAGCTGTCATCACCCCGTCCTCTCCTAGTGATTCCTCTGTATGTCACTCCTATATAAACACCTCCTCCTTTCCTCTCCACCTCCACCTCCCAGTAACAGCGGTCAGTCAGTCCCTCTCTACACATACACAACACCTGGGCCCAGGAGTAAAATCTCTCCAGGTGATCAGGATACGACTCCTCCTCTCTAACCCTCGTCACCTTCCTGTTGTCCTCAGACAGAGAGAGTCCTCTGTTGGCTGTGTTTGGGTCCAGTGTGAGTTCACACTCATCTGATGGGAGAGAGAACCAAAGACATGATGAGTCTACACAGAAATACTCCTGATGAGGTCATCAAGATATGAGCCGTTTGGAGTCAGTTCAATAAACCCTTTAGAAATGGGTGGAGCCGTGAATAACCACTGAGGAAGAAAAAGTACTTGATTGGAAAGTACTCTCTTGATTTATAGATAGGACATCATTAAAAGTTAGCAGTAAATCGTTTCCAAGGACCTAGTTTCCTAGTTTCTAGTTTCCTAGTTCCTATTTCCTAGCACACACACACACACACACACACACACACACACACACACACACACACACACACACACACACACACACACACACACACACACACACACACACACACACACACACACACACACACACACACACACACGCACACACACACACACACACACACACACACACACACACGAGGAGACTTGCCTGCGGTTACGTTGTTGGGGGCGTATATCTCCCGAGGGAGATACATGGAGGGCTTTAGGACCCGGGGGAAGGTGAATGAGTTCCCGGATTGAAACCCCCAGCTGGGAACAATAAGCACCTGAGTAAACCCGGGGCTTAAAAGACACAGGTAGAGGGTTGTTTGGGGGAGAGGAAGGAAAGGGGGTGAGCGGAGTGAGACCTCGCTGCCGAGAGGTCCAGCCGTGTGGTTACCTGCTGTTCTGCTGTTTCAGTGTTGATCTGAAGGAAAGGAGAAGCCGTCTCACCCAGGAGCTCGGGAAGCCCCAGAGGGTGAGAGGACCGCGGACCAGGCGTGAGACGCCCAAGACAAGCTTTTGTTATTTTTCATTCCTTACCTTAACCCCCAAGTTTATAGAGAAATAAAAGGACATTTTTGTTGAAACCTCAAAAACCCGCTGTTTTTGTGCCTTCTTGAGCGTGGGCGCTCACAACACACACACACACACACACGCAAAGCATGCGCTCTACCACTGAGCGACATCCCTTTTCATGTTACTTGCTTCTCATCTCTATAAACACACCTTCCAACAGAACCCATGTAGATGCGGTTGTAGAGACTAGAATGTGATCTTCTTTGGATCTGATGATGAATCCAGTGAACTGATCACATGTTGGAGTTGAGCATGAGTCAAACATCTTGGGTTCAAAGGAGAGGCTGTGCTTTTACAAATGGTTGTCAGCGGGATTAGAACTAGTGCAGGGAGACTGTTAGGAACCCCCTTAGAGGGCTGGTCTAGGGGGAAGAAGGGGTGAACCTAACAGGCCGTGGCAGCATGCAAGGCGGTGCTATGCTAACGTCGCTGGCGTGCAGGTCGGTGCTATGCTAACGTTGCTGGCGTGCAGGTCGGTGCTATGCTAACGTCGCTGGCGTGCAGGTCGGCGGAAACACGGAACAAGGACCACGGGGATATGGTGCAAAAAGTAACAGGTTTATTTATGGAGTAAATGAGGACAGTAATAAACCACAATGATACTTTTTCACGAGGACACAGGTAGGGAGACTAGGGGAGGACGCCAAAACAGACCGGGTGTCAAAGGAATGAAAACATTAAAACACCCCAGCTATTCCTGGCACCCTATCACTTCTAGTACCCTAAACTAAGAACACAATACAATGTCTTACTAACTAGCTGTCCCACCTAATCTAATCCCAGAAACACAGGAGGTGACACCCGCCTGGAAACGCTAGCCTAGTGTAATAGACAGAGTTGAACCTACGTGATGCGTGGTGTAAACCCATGGGCGTCTTACCTCGGCGTACCTCGCCCTCCCCATGGGGCTTCACTACTGGGAACAATGGTGACTGAAGAGCAACGAGAAGCAGGCCCAACACAGAGTGCTAACAGCAGGCCAAACAAACATATCATCCCCTCTTCTCCCACACAAAGGGAGTGGGAGACTGAAGTAGCCACGCCCACGCCCCTCTGATTGGCCATTGGCATTGGCTGGTTGGCTGATTGATCAAAGGGGGACCGACAAACCAACGATGATTGACAGGGGGCGGGACAAACCAGTACCTGGGAGAGAAAAGAGAGGGAGAAACAAACATGCGTGCAACATGCAACGAACACGTTGGTAACAGAGACCACAATGGATATCTAGTCCATGTCTTAACCACTCGGCCACGACAACACGTGGACATAACTGTCCTGTTTCACTTTCCATCAAACTGTTTGCATTTCATTGTATGGGTAGACGGCGTGAATTATTTAGAAAAATAACCCAAGCCTCCACACCACTGTATGAACCTGCCTACATGTTGGAGATGCCGGGGATTGAACCCGCGGCCTCATCCATGAGAAGCATGCGCTCTACCACTCAGCTACATCCCCTTTCACCGTAGATGGCTTCTTATCTCTAGAAGCACAACTTATCAAACAGTATCACATTGGAGATATCGTTGCAGACTACATTTTGTGATCTTCGTTGGATATGATGATGAATCCAGTGAACTGATCACGTCTTGGAGATGAGCATAAGTCAACAATCTTAGTTTCAAAGAATCTTAAGTTCAAAGGAAAGGTCTTACCAATCGTTGTCTGCAGGATTCAAACCTGCAACCTGCGGGGAGAACCCAATGGATTTCTAGTCCATCACCTTAACCACTAGGAGAAAGATTGACAAAAGGGTCTGCTACTGTGGGGGGAGAAGAGAGGGAGAGGGGGGGGAGAGAGGGGGGGGGGGGGGGGGGAGAAGAGAGGGAGAGGGGGGGGGGGAAGAGAGGGGGGGGGAAGTATACAGGCGGCAGTATAGATCAGGAGGTTGAGCGGCTGCCTCACAACCGCATGGTTGCTGGTTCGATCCCCTGGCTCCTCCTAGCAAAAACACATTTCACTGTATGTTTGAATGTGTATGTGACCAATAGAGAGGATTCAATCCTACAGATGTGTTGTTTAAACAGAGGGGAGGAAAGAGAGGGAGAATTGCTTGTGCTTTAAGGCACTATTTTGACTGTGCGTTGTGTTTATCTTGTAGTAGTAGATAGCGTGTTGTTTTTAATGCACTCGCATATGTCGCTATGCAGGCATCCTAGTAGGTGGGAAGATTTTTCTATAGGCCTGCGATTGGGAATGCTGGAAACTTGTTCTATTCGTGTCTTTATTTACCTCAGAAATACATTGCTCTTTATCAAACAAATGTACTTGTAAGTCACTTTTGGATGAAGCGTCTGCTAAATGCACTAAATGTAAATGTAGAGAGAGAGAGAGAGAGATTTCCTACATATTCTTATACCAATATAACACATTGTTACAACACAATACACTTAGGTAGCGACTATACATCATTTATATTAATGTTTTTCACATTTCTCTATATCTTGTAATTATATTTTCCGGCACACAGTGCAGTTATTGTAAATACTGCGTACTGTTGTTTGCACATTCCTACGGAGCCCCCCTGGGGTCACATGGAAAAAAATGGACATGTGAATCCGTGTGTACGGTTTAGTAATCTGATCCCTCGGTTTAGTAATACGATCCCTCGGTTTAGTAATCCGATCCCTCGGTTTAGTAATCCGATCCCTCGGTTTAGTATTACGTTCCCTCGGTTTAGTAATCCAATCCCTCGGTTCTATTAATCCCACGACCCATGACCCCTGACCCTTACGAGCCAGTGATCGCGCAGATTGATGTTACTCTGCAAGGATTCTCCACCGCACAGCACGCAATGACGCACTTCTTTGCTAAGTCAATTTAGTTTTGATATAAGGACATATTTTACCACACTGAAATCAGTGAGTTGCCTTCACACTCACACACAGTTTATTAACCAAGCCACGTGTCGTCGTCACGATCGTTAAGTAGCTAGCTAACGTTAACATATCAAACACTTAATGTTAGCACGGTGCTACTGTGCTAACTACTTCCTGCGGGCTAACTTGTAGTTCTCACAGAACAACGGAGGCTAGACGAGACGGCTGTCTCCACCTTCATCAACGACAAGGTATGTAGACTAATAGCTAGTTAATATATGTAATGTGTATATAGCTTAAATAGCCTACGTCCTGTATGTGGTTTAAGCTAAAGCCTTGATTCTGGTGATGAGCGCTACAGGTCAATATTCATGCCTGATGTGGCCCTCTATTATAGGGCTATAGTTCTATGGAGCCTAACCGTTGTCCTGGAAACAGCTGGAGCTATAACCTTGTTGGGTTGTTAATGTCGGGGGTCGTCTCGGGTAGAACGCTGATGGTGTTTTGTATTGGAATGAGGATGTGTAATATACAGTATGTGTTTGGGAGTAGCATTCTGAATAGTACCTATTTAAAACATCTGTGTATGAAGGTCTATTACCATTATTATTTCAGTACAGAATATACTTAGCTGAAATGTGATTTGATTTAGAAACGGTTTTTAGTTTGCCTATTATTTAAGTAGGCTAAATGGCGAAAACCCGAAGCTTGTGTTTGCTTAGACTTACTAGGATCACACAGCTGACCACACGTGGGTTGTGGTGTTTGACTGGTTCATGGACATGTGTCAATAACAACAGCGCCATACTTAATAGGCACTGACATCAGTTCATCTTTCTCCTTGTTTGTGTTTCTCTCCAGGCTTAGATGTTAGAATGAGGATGAATCAACGACCTCCACGCTAACCTCTCCTCAGCTGTCATCTGTCCTCCTCACATGGATGAGCTGAGTTAATAGAACTAGACTTTAACTTGGGCCTGAAATACAAGGATATTCTCCATGTTTTGACAGGATTGTTCTCCGCTTGAAAACTCTCAAACGAATCCTGAAGAAGAACGGACCGTTTCGCCGAAAAACACTTTGAGGATTTAACAGAAGCTATTCAGTTCATAAGGGAAGAGCTCCGAGGCTCTGGGGCTCTGTGTGGCTACAGGTGGATGTACACTAAATGCAAAGATAGGGGATTGCATGGACGTAAAGAAGAGGGCACAGAAATCCAAGAAGTAGAAGATTGAACAGACGAGTGTACTTTTCCAAAGGGCCCAATTTAGTATTTTATTTAGTATTTAGTATTTAGTATTTAGTATTTAGTATTTAGTATTTAGTATTTGCCTGTTGATTCATATGAGAAATGAGAGGCATTGGGTCTATCCATCCATGGAGCCATTGAGGGGATCTCCAGAAGAATGCTCTGGTTGAATGATGACTGAACCAGACCTGAGCCCACAGTTAGAGGAGGTGATTTATACAGTAGAGACAGTAGAGGAGCTAGGTGGATGCTCTGGTTGAATGATGACTGAACCAGACCTGAGCCCACAGTTAGAGGAGGTGATTTATACAGTAGAGACAGTAGAGGAGCTAGGTGGATGCTCTGGTTGAATGATGACTGAACCAGACCTGAGCCCACAGTTAGAGGAGGTGATTTATACAGTAGAGACAGTAGAGGAGCTAGGTGGATGCTCTGGTTGAATGATGACTGAACCAGACCTGAGCCCACAGTTAGAGGAGGTGATTTATACAGTAGAGACAGTAGAGGAGCTAGGTGGATGCTCTGGTTGAATGATGACTGAACCAGACCTGAGCCCACAGTTAGAGGAGGTGATTTATACAGTAGAGACAGTAGAGGAGCTAGGTGGATGCTCTGGTTGAATGATGACTGAACCAGACCTGAGCCCACAGTTAGAGGAGGTCATTTCCTTGAGACAGTAGAGGAGCTAGGTGGATGCGCCCGTATCCTGAGGACAGATAAGGGGACGGAAAACAGCACAATACGGGATATGCAACGGTACCTACGTGTCAATGATGATGGTGCTCATGGGGTGACAGAAGCTTTATTTATGGCTAAAGCACAAGCAATCAAAAATTGAGAGCTGGTGCTTCTTAAAGAGTGTCATCTACACAGGCTTAAAGATGAAGGTGAATTTGATGGGGACTTTTTGGACAAGAACCTTATCTCCTTCTGCTTCCTCGGTTTGATACAGGCAAGTGGCATCAACAATAGATGGTGTGACATGTGACATAAATACAACAATAACTATGATTTGGTCATTTCTACTGTTTTCACCTCCGCAGGAAGAATTGGATTCAACTAAGGAGACCTGGAACAGCCATCTGATTGGTCCATCAAGGAATTAACATGTTCCCCGTGGTCGGCCTGGTGTCATGGGTTCCATACCTGAACTATATGGAACAGCCATCTGATTGGTCCATCAAGGAATGAACATGTTCCCCGTGGTCGGCCTGGTGTCATGTGTTCCATACCTGAACTCTATGGAACAGGCGACTATTTGTGTCAGGTGTCGGAGGAAGATGGTACCAGCTGTGAAGCTGACCGTATCCACCGCCGTCATATAGCTTGTGATGAAGATGTATGCACCTACATGATGGCACAAAACAATCTGCATGTTCCTGTGGATGCATTCATGGAAATTGACCTCTACATTTCCCTGAGAGAAGAGTTGACTACACTTCTAAACATTGAGCAATCCCATCCTCATCGGTTCAAGTCATTGTTACAGCTCAGAATGGCTACTTTTTTTTTATTTTATGTGTAAAATCTTCAGCACAGGAATGGATCCAAGAGATACCCGTTTAGAGTCGGAAATTACATAATGAACGATAAGAAAATAAACATTGATGCATTGGTCGGGAATCGAACCCGGGTCAACTGCTTGGAAGGCAGCTATGCTCACCTCTATACCACCAATGCTTCTGATTGTAAAGAGAAATGCAATTGATAATTTAATAACTGAACAGTTTTTTAGTGGTAAAGGGTGTTTTCCAGATCACATTCAATACAGTATCAAATATTGTGCACAGATCTGCAAACTCTGGAGAGTTGAGGTGGCCGAGTGGTTAAGGCGATGGACTGCTAATACATTGTGCTCTGCACACGTGGGTTCGAATCCCATCCTCATTGGTACAATGTCAGAATGACATTGGCTGGGAATAAACTGCTTGGAAGGCAGCTATACTCACCCAATACTACCAATGCTTTTAATTCTAAAGAAAATTTTAATTGAATTCACCCAAGTTTCAGGGTCGACCTTGCAGTTCACTGGTCTCCAAGCCAAATTAATGTTAACAATGACGTTATTTTATTAATTGCTATGTAAACCAAAGGGTTCCATGTAAACAAAAGGGTTCCATGGTGTAAAGGTTAGCACTCTGGACTCTGAATCCGATTGCAGATACAACCTCTAACATCGACTCATCGATCGACGGTGTAACAAGCAAGTTATTACATCCATTTACAAGCAAATTCTTATATTGTTTTATTGTAATTGTACAGTATAATTCTACAATTGTCTACGCCGCTTTGTTTTTATATTTTAATAGTAGAATTGTTGGTTTTTGTGTCACGAGCTGCTGGAAGCCTTTCCTTCGGGATATTTATCTATCCATCTATCGACCTATCGATCTATCGATCTATCGACCTATCGATCTATCTATATGGATATTTATGTTTTTATTTCAGGGCTTGATATTGAAATTGTCGATGTACTTTTTTCCATAGTTGTCCCCTTATAGTCTAGTCTGCAGGGGCGTCTCGCAACAGTGTAGGCAACATAGGCAATTGCGTAGGCAACGTAGGCAAAGGGGCCCCGAGCTGGACGGGGGCCCCTGAGGAGAACAGATTATATTGAACCACTGCGACGATTCCCCCCCCCCCGCGCTTCGTGGTGTTCGATTCACCCCCACCCCCCCCCCCCCCCCCGTTGGGCTTCTCGATTCCCGTTGTGTAACGCGGCATTTACCCTGATATTTTCAGAAATGACGAAGACTGGTATACCCGAGGCGTATCGGGCAGGTATCCTGAGCCTGTATGCCGAGGGTACCGGTTCACCACAGGTACCGAGCCGGGCTCTAGGAGATGGAAGGCTGTCATGAAGCGCATTGACGCCTGTCCATTGACTCCTCCATTTAATTTGCCAATGCGTGAATATGATATCTTCGGGAAACAAATCCCCTGCAAATGTGGATATCACAAGGTAAGGGATGATTAGATTTACCATAAACATTGTGTATTATGCAAGTTATTACATTAAAACAGAAATGCATTATTTATCCTATTAATTGTGGTTGAAGTGTTTCACAATTGTTACCAAATGAGGTTAAAAACTTATTTACAAACTTATTTTTCAGTCAGCTGAGCAAACAGATGCCGAGGCCGGTCCTCCCTGGTCCTCGTACGGGCAGGGTCATCTACCACCCGCCCCATCTCCTCCTCCCTGGTTCTCGTACGGGCAGGGTCTTCTACCACCCGCCCCATCTCCTCCCTGGTCCTCATACGGGCAGGGTAATCTGCCACCAGCCTAATCTCCTCCTCCCTGGTCCTCGTACGGGCAGGGTCATGTACCACCCGCCCCATCTCCTCCTCCCTGGTCCTCGTACGGGCAGGGTCATCTACCACCAGCCCCATCTCCTCCTCCCTGGTCCTCGTACGGGCAGGGTCATGTACCACCCGCCCCATCTCCTCCTCCCTGGTCCTCGTACGGGCAGGGTCATGTACCACCCGCCCCATTCCCTGGCTGGTCCTCGCATCTGCCACCCCCTCCCTCTCAGCAACCATCTCCAGTGGCAACACCAACAGCAACGTCGACGTTGAATGGTCACCGTGACTGGAGACACCAAAAGGCAGCACGCGAAGACCAGGAGCGTGTGGAAAGAGGAGAGCCACCAAAAAAGCGGCAGTGCAAACTTAATTATCACTACCTATGTAAAGGATGTGGTCAATCCAAAAATAAAACCACAGTCTAAGGGAAAGTGGTACTGTCCAGCATCTGGACAAACCATCACAGAGTGGAAAGACAAGCAATAAACCCTGCAGTCAAAGTTGTCGTTAAGATTTTGTGTCACTGTCAGTTTGAGTAGTGTAAAGTTTATTTTTTCAATTGTTGTTATTTAAATAAATGTTCAATTGTTGTTATTTAAGGGAATATGTTCAGTGTGTTGGATAAATGGTCTTCCAGAAACAATAGAAAGAATCTGAGAAGCATATGTTTACCTGTCAACTTGTTATTTATATGACAACAAGTACATATGATTTGTAAAAGGTTAAAAGTGAGTGAAAAGTCCATTGTTTTTCCAGATTCTAGATAAGTATTTGTCACACACACACCCAGGGTGTGCAGTGGAATAACAAAGGGCCAGTGGCTGGCAGGAATGTGCAGACAACAGCACACAGAACACACAATAAGAGAACTGTGTGCAGGAACATAGAATTACAAGATCAATGAAAAATAGTTATATAAATGATGTATTGTCGGTACCTAAGTGTATTGTGTTGTAACACTTGTGTTTTATTGGTATAGGAATATGTAGGACATCTCTCTATCTCTCTCTACATTTACATTAAGCGCATTTAGCAGAAGCTTTTATTAAAAAAGTGACTTACAATTACATTTGTTTGGTAAAGACAGCAATATATTTCTGAGGTAAATAAAAACACAAATAGAACAATTGCATTCCCAATTACAGGCCAATAGTAAAATGGTCCCAACTACTAGGATGCCTGCGTAGCGACATAAAGAGCATTAACAACACGCTATCTACTACTACAAGATAAACACAACACACAGTGGGGTTAAAACAACACGCTATCTACTACTACAAGATAAACACAACACACAGTGGGGTTACAACAACACGCTATCTACTACTACAAGATAAACACAACACACAGTGTGGTTAAAACAACACGCTATCTACTACTACAAGATAAACACAACACACAGTATGGTTAAAACAACACGCTATCTACTACTACAAGATAAACACAACACACAGTGTGGTTAAAACAACACGCTATCTACTACTACAAGATAAACACAACACACAGTGGGGTTAAAACAACACGCTATCTACTACTACAAGATAAACACAACACACAGTGGGGTTAAAACAACACGCTATCTACTACTACAAGATAAACACAACACACAGTGGGGTTAAAACAACACGCTATCTACTACTACAAGATAAACACAACACACAGTGGGGTTAAAACAACACGCTATCTACTACTACAAGATAAACACAACACACAGTGGGGTTAAAACAACACGCTATCTACTACTACAAGATAAACACAACACACAGTGGGGTTAAAACAACACGCTATCTACTACTACAAGATAAACACAACACACAGTGGGGTTAAAACAACACGCTATCTACTACTACAAGATAAACACAACACACAGTGGGGTTAAAACAACACGCTATCTACTACTACAAGATAAACACAACACACAGTGGGGTTAAAACAACACGCTATCTACTACTACAAGATAAACACAACACACAGTGGGGTTAAAACAACACGCTATCTACTACTACAAGATAAACACAACACACAGTGGGGTTAAAACAACACGCTATCTACTACTACAAGATAAACACAACACACAGTGGGGTTAAAACAACACGCTATCTACTACTACAAGATAAACACAACACACAGTGGGGTTAAAACGGTGCCTAAAAGCACAACAAGTATAACGAACATAAGCAGAGCACATGAATTCTCTCTCTCTCTCTCTCTCTCTCTCTCTCTTTCCCCCCCCTCTCCCCCTCTCCCTCTCTTCTTCCCCCACCGTAGCAGTCCCTTTTGCCCATCTCTGGCCGAGTGGTTAAGGCGATGGACTGCTAATCCATTGTGCTCTGCACGCGTGGGTTCAAATCCCATCCTCATCGGTTCAAGTCATTGTTCCAGCAAAGAATGACACTGTTAAAATTTGATGTGTAAAATATTCAGCACAGGAATGGATGCTAGAGTTACCTCTTTAGAGTCGGACATTACATTATGAAGGATAAGTAAACACACATCGGTGAATTGGCCGGGAATCAAAGCGGGTCAGTTGCTTGGAAGGCAGCTATGCTCACCTCTAGACCACCAATGCTTCTCATTGGAAAGAGAAATGCAATTGATAATTGAAATCATGAATTCACTTGCAGTTCACTGGTCTCCATGTTTATATTATGGTTATGGTTAAATGCTATATAAACCATGTTACCGCATATTTGTTTAAAGCTTAATTTGTCTCATTTCTGGTTTTGGTTGGAGATGCTTTTATTTTGAAGGCGACGTTGAGGTGTTGACAGGAAGATATACGCAGACGGAGATTTACGGTTTAATAACCGTTAATATTTAATGTATTAGCACACGAAGAGGCACAAGGTTTGTTTAAGGTGTAAGACTGTAAGGCAGAGATGTAGTTTTGTATATCATTCTAGTGGACCCAACACATCAGCTCAGGTCATGTGACTAATGACTTATCACTCGGTTGCGACCCAGGCAATTACCTAGGCAACAAGTACAACCAGCATAAACAGAGCACAGGGAATCTCTCTCTCTCTCTCTCTCTCTCTCTCTCTCCCTCTCCCTCTCCCGGTTTCCCCGCGCAGGTTCAAATCCTGCCGACAACGATTGGTTAGACTACAGCCTGTCCTTTGAACCTAAGCCTTTTGACTTCAAGTCAAGTTCATTGTCACATCAAAGTTATACAAGTATAAGCAATGGGTGAAAATCTTATGTTCAATACCTGACGACAGACAGCAGTTATAAAAATAATAGAATAAAAAAAGAAGTAAAAAGTACAAACTGTATAAAGTTAAATATATAAAAATATAAAAGTGCATATATGAAATGCAATATATTAGCACAAAAAAGAGCAATATATAAATATATATAAATCAATGTAATAAAATATACATTGCTATATGCTATAGGCCCTTGTTCAGCAGCCTGATGGCCTGACTGTGGAAGCTGTCTCTGAGTCTATTTGTACAGCACTTGATACTGCGGTATGTTCCTGCCTGACGGTAACAGTGAGGACAGTTGGGGGCTGGGTGGTCTTGTCTGTTATGATGCGTTTGGCCTTGGCCACGCACCACTTGTGGTGTATATCCAGGAGGGAGGGAAGCTCGGAGCCACGGAGGTCACGACTGCAGAGTCACTCCCCGTCTTCCACCGCAGGCTGAAAACCCATCTCTTCAGGACACACTTCCCGGATCCATCCTCCTAGCGTCAATTCAGTCAGTCAAAAGTAGATTACATATTATAGATAGGTAGATATTGTTCTAGATATTGTTGCATATTGTTTGCCAACTTATTGTACTTTTTCCCTTACACTTTTCCCTGAATTATGGTACTTCTACCTGAGCGCTGGTTCAGTTATTGGAGACGTGTTAGAAATTAAATGCACTTTTGACTTCTGGTGACGAGTTGTTCTCTTACCTTCCTTTGTTGAAACACACTACTGTAAGTGGCTTTGGATCAAAGCGTCTGCTAAATGAGCGTAATGTAATGTAATGTACTGTGTGTTGTGAGTTGTGTTAGTTCTCTGTGTTGTCTCTCCCTTCTCCCTTTCCCCTGTGTCTAAATAGCCCCATGGACGTGCGTGAGAGAGGAGGCTGGGGGGTTGTTGTGGGTTAAGTGTTGCTGTTGTTAATATATATGGGACATTATTTTTGATAATAAAATATTTAAAAAATGGACTAGAAATCCATTGGGGTCTTTCCCCGCGCACGTGAGACACCTGAACACAGCGATTGGTTAGACTACTGCCTATCCTTTGAGCCTAAGATTGTTGACTTATGCTCATCTCCAAGATGTGATCAGTTCACTGGATTCATCATCATATCCAAAGAAGATCACAAAATGCAACAATATCTCCAATTTGATAGTGTTTGATCAGTTGTGCTTCTAGAGATAAGAAGCCATCTACGGTGAAAGGGGATGTAGCTGAGTGGTAGAGCACATGCTTCTCATGGATGAGGCCGCGGGTTCAATCCCCGGCATCTCCAACATGTAGGCAGGTTCATACAGTGGTGTGGAGGCTTGGGTTTTACTCCAAATAAATCACGCCAAGATTTGGGCACATTGAGACTGTTGATGGGTATGCGCTGATTAGACTCTAGAATGATCTCACCGTGGTGTGTGTGTGTGTGTGTGTGTGTGTGTGTGTGTGTGTGTGTGTGTGTGTGTGTGTGTGTGTGTGTGTGTGTGTGTGTGTGTGTGTGTGTGTGTGTGTGTGTGTGTGTGTGTGTGTGTGTGTGTGTGTGTGTGTGTGTGTGTGTGTGGTGTGTGTGTGTGTGTGTGTGTGTGTGTGTGTGTGTGTGTGTGTGTGTGTGTGTGTGTGTGTGTGTGTGTGTGTGTGTGTGTGTGTGTGTGTGCCTGCCTGTAAAGGGTGTAACCCGAAAAAAAAAACAGTAAACAACCATAAAGTCTGAGAACCATTTTAGAGAAACTTCTCAAGAGTTGCAGTCAGTAATCAATAGTCTATATTGATTCAAGTTTATGCTTCTGAATAATAAATGACATCATGTTACAATGTGTGTACACTTGTGAAGTGAAGTCATGGAACAACAGCCTAGAAGAGGTTAGTCTGAAAGGAACTGAACTGGGAGGGGAACTGGACCAACTGGTTCATCATGCTTTGTTACCGATTCAGAGATACTGTAGTCAACTCTGATCTGTGATGTATCATCAATATATATCACTAATATATCATCATATATCACTTTATTACAGCAGGAAGAAGACTAAGATACTGTAGTCAACTCTGATCTGTGATGTATCATCAATATATATCACTAATATATCATCATATATCACTTTATTACAGCAGGAAGAAGACTAAGATACTGTAGTCAACTCTGATCTGTGATGTATCATCAATATATATCACTAATATATCATCATATATCACTTTATTACAGCAGGAAGAAGACTAAGATACTGTAGTCAACTCTGATCTGTGATGTATCATCAATATATATCACTAATATATCATCATATATCACTTTATTACAGCAGGAAGAAGACGAAGATACTGTTGTTAACTCTGATCTGTGATATATCATCAATATATATCACTAATATATCATCATATATCACTTTATTACAGCAGAAAGAAGACTAAGATACTGTAGTCTGTAGTCAGTACAGGAAGTAATCAGTACATGATGTATAATAGGTACATTGTCAGTACCTTTACTCAGTATAATAGGTATATTCTCAGTACATGTACTCAGTAGAATAGGTACACTCTCGTCACGGTCCAACCAAGCTCTTTCCGCTCCTAGTCCTGGATTTCCGCGGGCTTCCTGGATACGCGATGTCACCGGACTCACCTGTTGTCAATCGCTCCTCATTGACCAAGCTGTATTCAAGCAAGCCATGTCTGTTGTGTTACTCAATGCTGGATTATCACCCTGATTTTTCCGAAAGCATCACGTTCGTATCAAGT
Source organism: Muraenolepis orangiensis (assembly GCA_027704905.1). Classification (NCBI taxonomy): domain Eukaryota; kingdom Metazoa; phylum Chordata; class Actinopteri; order Gadiformes; family Muraenolepididae; genus Muraenolepis; species Muraenolepis orangiensis. Next base: position 5,132,553 of record CM051023.1, on the reverse strand, counting down.
TAAGTTCATTGTGTTCTGTCTATTGATCCGTCTGGAGCCATCTTATTAGGCGTTTAACACCTCTAGCTGTCTTCTTGTCAATATTATATTACTGAAAAATACAAACTATTTAAAATGTAACAGACGTACGATCAGATGCAGTTGTACCGTTATTTAGTTTTTACTTGTCTAACAATAAGTGGTTCTAATCATTGACTTTAGATTAGTCTTCACCAGAGTCAGGATAAAGGACACTACTGCTGGTCAGTACGCTGTTGAGTTGGACACTACTAACGTTAAGCGTTTACAGGAGTCACAGCTTTTCCCACTTCTCTCATCCATAACCAAATGTAACGTTAACTTAACCCCACAGAGCATATTCAGTTTGTCACTGCATTCATCTTAAAGAGGTTGGTTGAATGTGTTTACAGTTGCCTGTTATACCTGTTATGCCTGGGAGGTTCCCAACCACCCTGGGCTCCATCTCTTCTCCCCCTACCGTCCGGTCGTCGGTTCCGCAGCATCCGTACAACGACTACCAGGTTCAAGGATAGTTTTATCCACAGGCAGTGACCTACTGACCTGCTAGGAGTGCTGCCACTATCATAACATTGTCATTAACATTACACTGTCATACTTTGCTGGACTAATTACAGTTACTGCACTGTTCTGCACTGAATTCATGATGCTGCTGCACTACTGGCACTTTAAAATGCTTTTTAAATGCTTTTTTGCAGAATTCAACACACACTCCATCAGTAACTTGTAGTATAAACTCAAACTGCAGGAGGGAATATGGAGTAAGCATTCAATTCTACTTGTTGCATATGGCAAATCAAAATCTTGAACCTTGAATGAAGAAGTAGGTAGGGGTCAGAGGTCATTAAGGAGAATGTAGGGGTTAGGGGTCATTAAGGAGGTAGGGTTAGGGGTCATTAAGGAGCAGGTAGGGGTAAGAGGTCATTAGGAGAATGTAGGGGTCAGAGGTCATTAAGGGGCAGGTAGGGGTGAGAGGTCAATAGGGGTCAGGTAGAGGTCAGAGGTCATTAAGGAGCAGGTAGGGGTGAGTAGTCATTCAGGAGCAGGTAGGGGTTAGGGGTCATTAAGGAGCAGGTAGGGGTCATTAAGGAGCAGGTAGGGGTCAGAGGTCATTAAGGAGCAGGTAGGGATCAGAGGTCATTAAGGAGCAGGTAGGGGTAAGGGGTCATTAAGAAGCAGGTAGGGGTTAGAGGTCATTAAGGAGCAGGTAGGGGTCAGAGGTCATTAAGGAGCAGGTAGGGGTTAGAGGTCATTAAGGAGCAGATAGGGGCAAGGGGTCATTAAGGAGCAGGTAGGGGTCAGAGGTCATTGAGGAGCAGGTAGGGGTCAGAGGTCATTAAGGAGCAGGTAGGGATTACAGTTCATTGTTTGTTTGTTTGTAGCCTTTATTTAACCAGGTGAAAGCCCCTTGAGATCAAAATATCTCTTTTTCAATGGTGACCTGCAGCACATTGGTTACACATGTAACATAAAAACAACAGAACAACAATAAGGACGACATACAACATAAATTACAGGGTACAGTTTACAAACTCTATTTACAGTGATCAGGATCAGGCCTCCTCGTCGGACTAGTCGCGACCATCACCCGCCGATTTACGGGACCTCCAGGGCTCCGGAGGGGTACCGACACTTGGCTGAATCGGGTCCGAGAAAAGTGCCTCTTCGTCGGACTAGTTGTCACCATCAACCGCCGTATTGCTGGACCTCCAGAGCTCCGGAGGTGTACCGACACTTTGCTCAAATCGGGTCCGAGAAAAGTGCCTCTTCGTCGGACACTTTGGCCACCATCACCCGCCGATTTACGGAAGCTCCAGGGCTCCGGAGGGTTACCGACCCCTTGGCGAGTCGGATCCGAGACCAGGCCTATACGTCGGACTAGTTGTCACCATCAACCGCCGTATTGCTGGACCTCCAGGGCTCCGGAGGTATACCGACACTTTGCTCAAATCGGGTCCGAGAAAAGTGCCTCTTCGTCGGACACTTTGGCCACCATTACCCGCCGATTTACGGGAGCTCCAGGGCTCCGGAGGGTTACCGACCCCTTGGCGAGTCGGGTCCGAGACCAGGTCTATACGTCGGACTAGTTGTCACCATCAACCGCCGTATTGCTGGACCTCCAGGGCTCCGGAGGTGTACCGATACTTTGCTCAAATCGGGTCCGAGAAAAGTGCCTCTTCGTCGGACACTTTGGCCACCATTACCCGCCGATTTACGGGAGCTCCAGGGCTCCGGAGGGTTACCGACCCTTTGGCGAGTCGGGTCCGAGACCAGGCCTATACGTCGGACTAGTTGTCACCATCAACCGCCGTATTGCTGGACCTCCAGGGCTCCGGAGGTATACCGACACTTTGCTCAAATCGGGTCCGAGAAAAGTGCCTCTTCGTCGGACACTTTGGCCACCATTACCCGCCGATTTACGGGAGCTCCAGGGCTCCGGAGGGTTACCGACCCCTTGGCGAGTCGGGTCCGAGACCAGGTCTATACGTCGGACTAGTTGTCACCATCAACCGCCGTATTGCTGGACCTCCAGGGCTCCGGAGGTGTACCGACAATTTGCTCAAATCGGGTCCGAGAAAAGTGCCTCTTCGTCGGAGACTTTGGCCACCATTACCCGCCGATTTACGGGAGCGCCAGGGCTCCGAAGGGTTACCGACCCCTTGGCGAGTCGGGTCCGAGACCAGGCCTATACGTCGGACTAGTTGTCACCATCAACCGCCGTATTGCTGGACCTCCAGGGCTCCGGAGGTGTACCGATACTTTGCTCAAAGCGGGTCCGAGAAAAGTGCCTCTTCGTCGGCAACTTTGGCAACCATTACCCGCCGATTTACGGGAGCTCCAGGGCTCCGGAGGGTTACCGACCCTTTGGCGAGTCGGGTCCGAGACCAGGCCTATACGTCGGACTAGTTCTCACCATCAACCGCCGTATTGCTGGACCTCCAGAGCTCCGGAGGTGTACCGACACTTTGCTCAAATCGGGTCCGAGAAAAGTGCCTCTTCGTCGGCAACTTTGGCCACCATTACCCGCCGATTTACGGGAGCGCCAGGGCTCCGGAGGGTTACGACCCCTTGGCGAGTCGGGTCCGAGACCAGGCCTATACGTTGGACTAGTTGTCACCATCAACCGCCGTATTGCTGGACCTCCAGGGCTCCGGAGGTGTACCGACACTTTGCTCAAATCGGGTCCGAGAAAAGTGCCTCTTCGTCGGACACTTTGGCCACCATTACCCGCCGATTTACGGGAGCTCCAGGGCTCCGGAGGGTTACCGACCCCTTGGCGAGTCCACACACACTCCAACTCCTATCCGAATATAGGCACTCAATGTCGGATGTGTGTGTGACTAGGAGCACCGGTCCTGGACCCCACACACACTCCAACTCCTATGCGAATATAGGCACTC
>CM051023.1:5067018-5128134 GCA_027704905.1 Muraenolepis orangiensis | reverse complement strand
AAGGTTATCCCCCAGGACCGACGAGGGAGCTGGGACCGGGAGATCGAGGTGCGTCAAGCCGACAGGTAGGAGACGAGCGGATCGTTGGGGACAGGCGATGGTCAGGTTACCGGGAGGTCGAGGTGCGTCGTGCCGACAGGTAGTAGACGAGTGGATCGTTGGGGACAGGCGATGGTCAGGTTACCGGGAGGTCGAGGTGCGTCGTGCCGACAGGTAGTAGACGAGCGGGTCGTTGGGGACAGGCGATGGTCAGGTTACCGGGAGGTCGAGGTGCGTCGTGCCGACAGGTAGTAGACGAGCGGTACTCCGGGACCGACGAGGGGCTGGAACAGCAGACGGGCGGGCTATCTCTCCGATAGTCCGTAGCAGGGTGATCAGGACCAGGGATGAATGTCACCTGGGGACTGGTAGCGTACCGGTTACACCTAGTACGAACGAGCGACGTCTCTCACTGACGCCGCTGTATAAATAGCCCCCAGGTGACATCAATGGCAATTAGCCACGGTAATGGTTGGCAGGTGCGTGTGTGTGCGCCTCTAGCGCACGCGGCCTGGCAACGCCCCCTGTCAACCACCGTAACCGTGACAGTACCCCTCCCTCAACGGGTGCCTCCTGGCGCCCCACTCGGCCTGTCGGGATGTTCCTGATGGAAGTCGCGGATGAGGGACAGATCCAGGACACTCCGCCGTGGAATCCAACTCCGCTCCTCCGGGCCGTACCCTTCCCAATCCACCAGGTACTGGAAACCCCGGCCACGGCGACGGATGTCCAGGATCTTTCTCACCGTGTAGGCGGGATGGTCGTCGATGATCCTGGGGGGGGGAGGGGGTGTGGTGGGAGGGCACAAGGGACTGGAAGACACAGGTTTCAACAGGGAGACATGAAAGGTGGGATGAACTTTCATGGCTGGCGGCAATCTTAGCCGTACAGACACCGGGTTGATGACCTTGTCCACCGTGTAAGGTCCCACATAGCGAGGCGCCAACTTCCGGGACTGTACCTGGAGTGGTAGGTCACGGGAGGAGAGCCAAACCTGTTGTCCAGGTCGATAGATGGGTGCCTGGACCCTCCGACGGTCCGCCAAACGCCGGTTCCGATCGGCCGTACGAAGGAGTGCCGAACGTGCGGTCCTCCAAATCCGGCGGCAGCGCTGGAGGTGGGCCTGTACCGACGGCACCGCAATCTCCTCCTCCTGGACGGGAAACAGGGGCGGTTGGTAGCCCAGCGATGCCTGGAACGGCGACATCCCCGTGGCGTCGCTGATCAGGGAGTTGTGGGCGTACTCCACCCAAGGGAGGTGGGAACTCCATGAGGATGGATGGTTCGCGGCGACGCAGCGGAGAGCCGCTTCCAGGTCCTGGTTAGCTCTCTCCGTTTGTCCATTGGACTGCGGATGGTATCCGGAGGAGAGGCTGGCGGTGGCCCCCAGAGCCTGGCAGAACGCCCTCCACAACTGCGACGCGAACTGTGGCCCCCGGTCGGACACTATGTCCAGGGGTATCCCGTGCAGACGGAATACCTGCAGTACCAGGAGGTCCGCCGTCTCCTTGGCCGAGGGGAGCTTGGGCAAAGGCACAAAATGGACCGCCTTCGAAAACCGGTCGACGATGGTGAGGATGGTGGAGTTACCAGCCGACGGCGGAAGACCGGTGACGAAGTCCACGGCGATGTGCGACCAAGGCCGACGAGGGATAGGCAGCGGCTGCAGCAACCCCGCAGGAGGTCGATGTGAGGCCTTGCTGCGTGCACAGACGGTGCAGGCCGTGACAAAGGCCTGGGTGTCCCGGGAGATGGAAGGCCACCAGAAGCTCCGTCTGAGGAAGGACAGGGTCCGTGCAAAGCCGGGATGGCAGGTCAGACGGGAGGAATGAGCCCACTGCAGCACCCGAGACCTAACTGGATCGGGTACAAACAGCCGGTTAGCGGGGCCATTACCTGGATCTGGATGAGTACGTTGAGCCGACCGGACGAGACCCTCAATCTCCCATGTGACTGCCCCAAGCACGCACACCGGAGGCAGGATGGTCTCTGGCTCGACGAGATCCCTCTCGGCGTCCCTCTGGCGAGAGAGAGAGTCCGGTTTCACATTCCGACATCCAGGCCGGTAAGTGAGCGTGAAGTTGAACCTCCCCAGGAACAACGCCCACCGCGCCTGTCGAGAGTTGAGCCGTTTGGCGGTGCGGAGGTAGGCCAAGTTCTTGTGGTCTGTCCAGACCACGAACGGTTGTTCGGCCCCCTCCAGCCAATGCCTCCACTCCTCCAAGGCCAGGACCACTGCCAAGAGCTCCCGATTCCCCACGTCGTAGTTCCTCTCCGCGGGCGACAACTGTCTAGAAAAAAAGGCACAAGGGTGAGTCTTCCGATCCCCCGTGGCACGTTGAGAAAGGACGGCCCCCACACCGGAGTCCGATGCGTCCACCTCCACCACAAACTGGCACGCCGGATCCGGATGCCTCAGAACCGGAGCCGAGGTAAACAGCCGTTTCAGCTGCGCAAACGCCGCACCTGCCTCAGGAGTCCAGGAGAACGGAGAGAGCGTGGAGGTGAGCCGAGTAAGTGGGGCCGCGACACTACTGAAATCCCGGATGAACCTGCGGTAAAAATTTGAAAATCCGAGGAACCGCTGGAGTTGTTTCCGGGACGTAGGCGTCGGCCACTCCGCCACTGCCTTGACTTTAACGGGATCCGATCGAACTTGGCCCGGTTCGATTATGAACCCCAAAAAAGCCACCGACTTTGCGTGGAACTCGCACTTCTCCGCCTTGACGAACAGCTTGTTCTCCAAAAGCCGCTGAAGTACCAACCGGACGTGCTGAACGTGCTCCCTCTGACTACCTGAAAATATCAAAATATCGTCCAGGTAGACAAAGACGAACAGGTTCAGCATGTCTCGGAGGACGTCGTTCACCAGAGCCTGGAACACTGCCGGGGCGTTGGTGAGACCGAAGGGCATGACCCGGTACTCGAAGTGCCCCAAAGCAGTGTTGAACGCCGTCTTCCACTCGTCCCCCTCACGGATCCGGACGAGATGGTAGGCATTGCGGAGGTCCAATTTGGAGAACACCGTCGCATTACGGAGAGGCTCGAAGGCTGGGTCGATGAGTGGCAAGGGGTATTTATTCTTGACGGTGATATCGTTTAGACCCCGGAAGTCAATACACGGCCTTAACGAGTTATCCTTTTTAGTCACAAAAAACAAACCAGACCCCACAGGCGACGACGAGGGTCTGATCAGGCCCGCTGCCAGAGAGTCGTGGATGTAGGTCTCCATAGTCTGTCTCTCGGGCCGGGACAGATTGTAGAGTCGCCTCACCGGCAAAGACGCGCCGGGAAGGAGATTGATGGCGCAGTCGTATGGTCTGTGAGGGGGTAAGGAGACGGCCCGTTCCTTAGAGAACACCTCCCCGAGGTCGTGGTAAACGCGGGGGACGGAAGAGAGATCGGGAGGACTCGGGACCGGACGGGTGGGTGAGCTGCATGGGGGTAGAGCGGACCGGAGGCAGTTCGAGTGACAGAACATGCTCCAACTAATCACGGAACCCGCCTCCCAATCGATGTGTGGATTGTGGATCACCAACCACGGTCTACCCAATACCACCGGGGTGTGGGGGGAGGAGATGATGTGTAGGCTGATGGTCTCCCGGTGATTCCCTGACAGGATCAGGGTGAGAGGAACAGACCGTTGAGTGATCCGGGCCAACGGCTTGCCATCCAGCGAGTTCACCTCCAATGGTGGCTGTATCCGCTCGGTGGGAATACCGGCCCGTTCGACCAGAGCCGCATCAATAAAACTAGCGTCTGCTCCGGAGTCCACCAACACCTCCACCGGAAGCCTCTCCTTCGCCCAAAGGAGATGCCCGTGAAAATGGGAGCCTGCAAGTGGAGCTGGAGAGCGGGTCGCATTCTGGCACCTCAGGGACCCCGCCGTCACTGAGGGGCCCGATCTTTTGGCCGACGATGACAGTCGCGAATGGAGTGTCCCAACGTCCCGCAGTAGAGACAAGCTCCGGTGTCCAGCCTCCGCTTCCGTTCCTGCTGGGAAAGGACCACCCGATCCAACTGCATCGGCTCCTCCGCAAAGGAAGCGGTGGACCGAGAATATCTCCTCTCCTCAGCTGGGCGGGAGACGCTTCTGGAAGGACCCGGACCGTCCCCCCACTGCATAGCTAGGTCAGACACCTGAATGGCCATCTGGATGGCCTCATCCACAGTGCCCTTCTGGCCCCGCAACGCCACCTCCGTGCCCAACTCCCGGTTGAGTCCGCTCTGGAACGCGGACAGGAGCGATTCCTCGTTCCAACCGGACTCCACCGCCAACCGGCGGAACCGGGCGATGTACTCCCGAAGACTAAGCGTTCCTTGCTTAAGCCGCAACAGGAGTTGTCCAGCCTGGGCGCCCCGTATGGGGTGGTCGTACACCCTCATCAGCTCCATCTCGAGAGCCACGAAAGTCTCCACGAGAGGAGATCCTTGCGCACGGAGCGCATCGTACATAGCGAGGGGTCCTCCCTCCAGCAGACTCACTATGTACGCAATCCTCCCCGCTTCCCTCGTAAAGCGGGACGGCTGTGCTTCAAATATGTTTTTGCACTGAACCAGGAAGCTCCGGCAGGTGTCCGGATTCCCCGAGTATCTCGGCGGGGGCGGGATGTGCGGCTCCGCGGAACCAGCGAGAACCGGCGTTTGTGGACCCCTCGCCTCGAGGTGCGCTATGCGTACGCCCTGGGACTCCGTGATGTCCACCAGCCGGGTAATTGTCGCATGGGCTTCCGCCAGATGTTGCTCCCACTGCGCTGCGTAACCGTGGATTTCGCGCTTCACCCGATCTCCGTCGCCGGGGTCCATAATGGCTCGTTCGTTCTGTCACGACGGTGTGTGGTGAGGTTGGACCCAGAACGCAGGCGGAGACCAGGAAAGGAAGAACAGGGGTTTATTGATGGCACAAAACACAATAGAAGGTTATCCCCCAGGACCGACGAGGGAGCTGGGACCGGGAGATCGAGGTGCGTCAAGCCGACAGGTAGGAGACGAGCGGATCGTTGGGGACAGGCGATGGTCAGGTTACCGGGAGGTCGAGGTGCGTCGTGCCGACAGGTAGTAGACGAGTGGATCGTTGGGGACAGGCGATGGTCAGGTTACCGGGAGGTCGAGGTGCGTCGTGCCGACAGGTAGTAGACGAGCGGGTCGTTGGGGACAGGCGATGGTCAGGTTACCGGGAGGTCGAGGTGCGTCGTGCCGACAGGTAGTAGACGAGCGGTACTCCGGGACCGACGAGGGGCTGGAACAGCAGACGGGCGGGCTATCTCTCCGATAGTCCGTAGCAGGGTGATCAGGACCAGGGATGAATGTCACCTGGGGACTGGTAGCGTACCGGTTACACCTAGTACGAACGAGCGACGTCTCTCACTGACGCCGCTGTATAAATAGCCCCCAGGTGACATCAATGGCAATTAGCCACGGTAATGGTTGGCAGGTGCGTGTGTGTGCGCCTCTAGCGCACGCGGCCTGGCAACGCCCCCTGTCAACCACCGTAACCGTGACACAAAGGGTGTGTTGCTATCAATAATTATATCCATTCGATTTATGTAGCGCTTTTCAGGATACACAAAGACGCTTAATTAATGTTTATATTAATAAATTATAATAAATAGATTTCGTTATAATTATATATATAATATATAATAATATATATTTTCATCATACAGGCAACCAATTCTTAGAAACACCTCTCCTATCAAAGTCACAATTGTAGTTATCCAAGGTTAATGTTGGCAACTGCTAGCGTTTAATGATGTCCTATCTATAAATCAAGAGAGTACTTTCCAATCAGTTACTTTTTCTTCCTCAGTGGTTATTCACGGCTCCACCCATTTCTAAAGGGTTTATTGAACTGACTCCAAACGGCTCATATCTTGATGACCTCATCAGGAGTATTTCTGTGTAGACTCATCATGTCTTTGGTTCTCTCTCCCATCAGATGAGAGTGAACTCACACTGGACCCAAACACAGCCCACAGAGGACTCTCTCTGTCTGAGGACAACAGGAAGGTGACGTGGGTTAGAGAGGAGGAGTCGTATCCTGATCACCTGGAGAGATTTTACTACTATCCCCAGGTGTTGTGCAGAGAGGGTCTGACTGACCGTTGTTACTGGGAGGTGGAGATGGAAGGAGGTGTTGATATAGGAGTGACATACAGAGGAATCAATAGGAGAGGAGAGGGTTATGACAGCTGGCTTGGATTCAACAACAAGTCCTGGAGTCTTTATTGTCATTATGGTGGTTACACTGTCTGGTACAACGGTAGTAGAACAGACATAGATCTCCCCCTTCTAACAGAGTAGGAGTGTATGTGGACCGGCCTGCTGGCTCTCTGTCCTTCTACAGAGTGTCCCCAGATGGAGGAGGGTCCTCAGACACACTGACACTCATCCACACCTTCCAGTCCACATTCACCCAGGAGGACCTCCTCCCTGCGTTTGGGTTAGGGAGGTATGGTTCCTCATTGTCTCTGTGTCGCTTGTAGCAACACACATTCACACGCAGGCACACATGCACACACACACACACACACACACACACACCCACACACACACACAGACACAGACACACACACACACACACACACACACACACACACACACACAGACACACACACACACACACACACACACACACACACACACACACACACACACGCACGCACGCACACACACACACACACACACACACACACACACACAGACACACACACACACACACACGCACACACACACGCACATATAGAGTACACACACACATAGAAATTCAAACACAGATGTATAAAAAAATACACACACACACACATAGAAACACACACACACATAGAAACACACACAGACACATGCGCGCACACGTGCGATATTCTGTGTATTTTTCATTTAAAAAAGGCTCTGATATGAGTTTCTAACACGATAAAGTGAATATTGATTTCCTTGTGTTTGGAGCTGATAAAGTGAATATTGATTTCCTTGTGTTAGGAGCTGACAAAGTGAATATATATATTCACTCACATGTTCTCCTGTACCTGCTCCTCAATGACCCCTAATCCTTACCTGCTCCTCAATGACCCCTAACCCCTACCTGCTCCTTAATGACCTCTGACCCCTACCTGCTCCTTAATGACCTCTGACCCCTACCTACTCCTTCATTCAAGGTTCAAGATTCAATTTTGATTTGCCATATGCAACAAGTAGAATGGAATGCTTCCTCCCCATTCCCTCCTGCAGTTTGAATTTATACTACAATTTAACACAATATGCTATACTATGTACTAGCATATTGAGTGTGTGTTGAATTGTGCAAAAAAGCATTTAAAAAGCATTTTAAAGTGCCAGTAGTGCAGCAGCATCATGAATTCAGTGTAGAACAGTGCAGTAACTGTAATGAGTCCAGCAAAGTATGACAGTGTAATGTTAATGACAATGTTATGATAGTGGCAGCATTCCTAGCAGTTCAGTAGGTCACTGCCTACTGGATACGGTCATAGCCGTAAGGAGAGCCATGGGGAACGTTTGACCAATAAGAATGAAGTGACATAGAAGCCAAAGAAGAAGCCATATCCTTGGTGACAAGGAAAGGCGTGGTCAGTCTGTACCAATTGGCACGGCAGACTCCCTCTTGCTGCAGTAGATGAGGATTTGATGCTTTGTGTCAATAAAGATATTGAACTTAGTATCCGGACCCCTGTGATTGATTCTTATTCCAACCGAGTAGAAATGATACTACAGTAGCCAATGCTAACTTAGCCAAGTGTAGCCAACTCTACAAAGCCAAGTGTAGCCATCTCTAACATAGCCAAGTGTACCCAACTCTAACATAGCCAAGAGTAGCCAACGCTTATTTTGCCTAATGTAGCCAACGCTAATTTAGCCAAGAGTAGACCATGCTAACTTTACCATCAGAAAGTGACTCTAAATAGGGTGGGCTAAATGAATAGCATTATAATGATATCTTTACTGATGGCCTGGACCTTGTGTGCTTTATCAAATCAATCCCTCCAAGCAATGAGAACAACTACCCAGGCTAAGGTAGACCTGGACCTGGATTTACCTCCCCAAGCGGCCCTACCAGCGGCTCCAAAAGTGGCCCCCCTTGTGGCCTAACCCCCACCAGCTGTGGCTCCACCACCAACAGCCAACCTGTATCCATATCTGCTACCACCGCTGCTGCAGGCCACCAGAGCAGAGGACCAATGTCAAGAGAAAGTGTACGAGAGACACGGCCCGTGAGCAAGGTGAGCGGAGAGGTGGCTGGCAAACAGAATCAAAGCAGAGACAATAAGTTCACTCTGAAAGGCGGTTACACTGGCTCCGGCACAAACGGCAGCTTCATGTGTTTGAACTGCAGCAAAGAAGGACACTTTGCAAGGGATTGTCCAGAGAACTACCGTAGCAAGCTAGAGTGTGGCCGCAGTAATGACTATGACTTCAGACTAAACCGGCACAAGGAGTCCAGCTGAGTGGCAGGGGAGGAGCAGGAAGGGGGCGGGTCCACCACAGCTGAAGTCAACCAACAGGGAAGTGACACACGTAGACATGCAGCAACACACACACACATGAGGGAAGCCATGGACATTAGAAGCACCACACACAACAGACAGACAGACAGAAAGACAGACAGACAGACAGACAGATAGAGAAGAGAGACAGACAGACAGACAGAAGAAAGACGACAGACAGACATACAGACAGACAGACAAGAGAAAGACAGACAGACAGACAGACAGAGACAGACAGACAGACAGACAGACTGACTGAGACTGACTGACTGACTGACTGACTGACTGACTGACTGACTGACTGACTGACTGATGCTGAAGTCAACAAACAGGGAAGTGACACACGTAGACATGCAGCAACACACACACACATGAGGGAAGCCATGGACATTAGAAGCACTACACACAACAGACAGACAGACAGACAGAAAGACAGACAGAGACAGATAGAGAAGAGGAGACAGACAGACAGCGAGGGAAAGACGGACGGACAGACATAGAGACAGACAGACAAAGAGAAAGACAGAAATACAGACAGACAGACAGACAGCAGACAGACAGACAGACAGACAGACAGACAGACAGACAGACAGACAGACAGACACTGCTGAAACAACGGCTGCTCTCGGCTGTCAGTCTTCTACAGAGAAAACCCACTTCCTCTTTTGTTCAGAGGAAGTGGAAACTGTGCCTAAATCTGTGTGTGTGCGCGCCTGTATCTGTGTGTGCGTCTGTCTCTGTGTGTGTGTCTGTGTGTGTATGTGTGTGTGTGGGTGTGTGCGTCTGTCTCTGTGTGTGTGTCTGTGTGTGTATGTGTGTGTGTGGGTGTGTGCGTCTGTCTCTGTGTGTGGGGGTTTGCGTGGATGACTAAATAGCAGCATAGAGACAAAGTATATAAAAGTGAATGAGCAGTAATTATGAAAATAAGTGAACATAAAAATATAAGTGAACATATGTGAGTCGTCCAAAGTGGACAATTCAATACCTTTTCATTGTTATATGTCTCACAGACACACACACACACACACGCACACACACACCACACACACACACACACACACACACACACACACACACCACACACACACACACACACACACACAGCTATATGAGAGTGTGTAGTGTGTATATATATACTGCAGTGGAGGCTCGTCCATTGAGGAAAGGGAGGACCATCCTCCCTAAAATAAACTAGTATAACTTCTAGAAGCTTTCACCAAGGTAAATGAACGCAATTTAAATAAATAAATAAAATAAGAGCTCCGTAAGATATTCACACACACAGACTGAAAAATCTATCTCTCCTCCTCCTCTCCCTCTTACTTCTCCTCCTCATTCTCTCTCTCTCTCTCTCTCTCTCTCTCTCTCTCTCTCTCTCTCTCTCTCTCTCTCTCTCTCTCTCTCTCTCTCTCTCTCGCTCTCTCTCTCGCTCTCGCTCTCGTTGCTTCTGGATTGACACCAGGGGGGCGGGCCGCGAGATGACGTCACTTTTGAGGAACCTAAACTTACCAAAACCAAAGCAGCAAGGCGCGGCACGGAGATAGACAGTTCCTCTCTTTGTGACTCGAGGTGGAGATAAACAGTTCCTCTCTTTGTGACTCGAGGTGGAGATAAACAGTTGCTCTCTTTGTGACTCGAGGTGGAGATAAACAGTTGCTCTCTTTGTGACTCGAGGTGGAGATAGACAGTTGATCTCTTTGTGACTCGAGGTGGAGAAAGACGGTTGATCTCTTTGTGACTCGAGGTGGAGATAGACGGTTGATCTCTTTGTGACTCGAGGTGGAGAAAGACGGTTGATCTCTTTGTGACTCGACGTGGAGAGAGAGCCAGCCTTTTTCCAACTAACCGGTGGACAGCGTTCTGAGGTGAGTAATGAGTGTTGAGTGAGTAGTGAGTGTACGGAAATCTTATTTTATTTATTTATTTAAATTGCGTTAATTTACCTTGGTGAAAGCTTCTAGAAGTTATACTATTTTATTTAAGGGAGGATGGTCCTCCCTTTCCTCAATGGACGAGCCTCCACTGCAGTATATATATACACACTACACACTCTCATATAGCTGTGTGTGTGTGTGTGTGTGTGTGTGTGTGTGTGTGTGTGTGTGTGTGTGTGTGTGTGTGTGTGTGTGTGTGTGTGTGTGTGTGTCACTGTGAGACATATAACAATGAAAAGGTATTTAATTGTCCACTTTGGACGACTCACATATGTTCACTTATATTTTTATGTTCACTTATTTTCATAATTACTGCTCATTCACTTTTATGCACTTTGTCTCTATGCTGCTATTTAGTCATCCACGCAAACCCCCACACACAGAGACAGACGCACACACCCACACACACACATACACACACATGCGCACATAGACACACACACAGAGACAGACGCACACACCCACACACACACATACACACACATGCGCACATAGACACACACACAGAGACAGGCGCACACACCACACACGACATACACACACATGCGCCACAGTTTCCACACTTCCTCTGAACAAAAGAGGAAGTGGGTTTTCTTCGTAGAAGTCTAACAGCCGAGAGCAGCCGTTGTTTGAGCAGAGCTCAGCGTTTGCAGGGGGAGGAAGCAGGAGATGATGAGACCAATGGTTTCACAGTGAAGCTCCACTAGTGACCCGACCAAGGCAGTGACCTACTGACCTGCTAGGAGTGCTGCCGCTATCACAACGCTGGCTTTAACATTCAATCACAACTACCTACCTCTACCTATAGTTTACACATATAAGATAATTGTTAATGTGTACATTTTTAATGTACCTGCCATACATATTTTAATCTCCAACTGTTGTAGTATAAGTAGTAGTATTAGTAGTGGTAGTAGTAGTAGTAGTAGCATGAGTTGTAGTAGTAGTAGTAGATGTTGTATTAGTAGTGGTAGTGGAGTAGTAGTAGTAGTAGCAGTAGTAGAAGTAGTGGATGGTAGTAGTAGTAGTAGTAGTAGTAGTATGAGTTGTAGTAGTATTATAAGTCACAGTAGTAGTAGTATTATAAGTAGTAGTAGTACACACAGTAGTAGTTTGTCGTGACTAATCCACCTTCTCCTGCCTTTAGTCACTCGAGGTTTGATGAGGAGTCGCCGACGCACATATTGTCCATAAAGCACTCACACACACAAATAGAATTTGTATGGTAAACTGAAAGCATTTATTTTCTTCTGACTCCGGGGTTGACTTTTCCATAACATCAACCGTAAAACGAATACAGGATCTGTGCGGTTCCAAACGTGCGATACAATGTATGTGTGGTTGGAAAACTATAAGCTCTCCTCCATCTAAACTGGCTTCCAAACATTTTCTTCCCCTATATACCGGGGTGGGACTAATCACGCTAATTGCCCCTGCTCAGGCACAAGTCCCAGGTGCAATCAATCAAGGGCCACAGGTTGCTGATTATGGCTCCCACAAGTAGTAGTGGAGTAGTTGTAGTAGTTAGTAGTATTAGTATTAGTAGTATTAGAAGTAGTAATTAGTAGTAGTAGTAGTATAGTAAGTATTTGTAGTAGTAGTTGTTGAGTAGTAGTAGTTGAGGTAGTAGTAGTCATTAGTAGTAGTAGTAGTAGTATTATAGTAGTAGTTGTAGTAGTAGTAATAGTTGTTAGTAGTAGTATCAGTAGTGTTAGTAGTAGTAGTAGTAGTAATAGTAATAGTAATAGTAGTAGTAGTAGTAGTAGTAGTGGATTGTAGTAGAAGTGGAGTAGTAGTAGTATTAGTAGTAGTTGGTAGTAGTAGTAGTATCAGTAGTGTTAGTAGTAGTCATAGCAGTAGTAGTAGTAATAGTAGTAGTGGTAGTAGTAGTAGTAGTAGTTGTAATAATAGTAGTAGTAGTAGTAGTGGTAGTAGTAGTAGTAGTAGTGGAGTAGTAGTAGTTGTTAGTAGTATTAGTATTAGTAGTATTATAAGTAGTAGTAGTAGCAGTAGTATTAGTAGTGGTAGTTGTAGTAGTAGTAGTAGTAGTAGTAGTAGTAGTAGTATAATTCGAAAAGTAGTAGTTGTAGTAGTAGTAATAGTTGTTAGTAGTAGTAGTATCAGTAGTCTTAGAAGTAAAAGTAGTAGTAGTATTATAATAATTAGTAGTAGTATTAGTATTAGTAGTATTAGAAGTAGTAATTAGTTGTAGTAGTAGTAGTAGTCATTAGTAGTAAAAGTTGTAGTAGTAGTAGTAGTAGTCATTAATAGTAATAGTTGTTAGTAGTAGTCAAGTCAAGTCAAGTCAAGTCAAGTTTATTGTCACTTCACAGTTTACACAAGTATAAAGCAATGATCTTATGTGCAATACCCGATGACAGACAGCAGTTATAAAAATAAGATAAAAATAGATAAAAATAGAATTAAAATATCGGCACAGAAAAGAGCAATATGTATATATAAATCAATGTACTAAAATCTACATTGTTATATGCTATACGCCCTTGTTCAGCAGCCTGATGGCCTGACTGTGGAAGCTATCTCTAAGCCACTTGATACCGCGGTATCGCCTGCCTGACTGTAAAAGTGAGTACAGTTCGTGGCTGGGGTGGGTAATGTCTTTTATGATGCGTTTGGCCTTGGCCACGCACTGCTGATTGTATATATCCAGGAGGGAGGGGAGCTAACCTCTAATGATATACTGGGCCGTCCGCACCACCCTTTGAAGCGCTCTGCGCTCGAGTGCGGTGCAGTTCCCGTACCAGGCGGTGATACACCCTGTAAAAACACTGCTGAATTTCTTCAGACGCCTGAGGAAATACAGGCGTTGTTGGGCCCTTTTCACCACGTGTGTGGTGTGCGTGGACCACGTGAGGTCCTTGGAGATGTGTACGCCGAGGAACTTGAAGCTGCTGACCCTCTCTACTGCAACACCGTCGATGGAGATGGGGCTGTGCTCTCCCCTCTGCTTCCTGAAGTCCACGATCAGCTCCTTGGTCTTCTTGACGTTGAGGGCGAGGCTGTTCTCCTGGCAACACTGCTCCAGCGATCTAACCTCCTCCCTGTAGGCTGTCTCGTCGTCGCCGGCGATCAGGCCCATCACTGTCGTGTCGTCAGCAAACTTGATGATGACGTTGGAGCTGTGCATAGCCATGCAGTCGTGGGTGTAGAGGGAGTAGAGGAGAGGGCTCAGCACGCATCCCTGGGGGGCTCCCGTGTTGAGGGTCAGTGGCTCTGAGGTGGTGCTGCCCAACCTCACCACCTGGCGGCGGTCCGACAGGAGGTCCAGTATCCAGCTGCACGTGGATGGGGGCACGCCTAGACCTCTAAGCTTGGTGTCGAGCTTGGCAGGAACTATCGTGTTGAACACTGATCTGTAGTCCACAAACAGCATTCGCACATAACAGTTCTTTCCCTCCAGGTGGGAAAGGGCAGTGTGGAGGGCCATGGCAATTGCGTCGTCCGTGGATCTGTTTTGACGATATGCAAATTGCCATGGGTCCAGCATGGCAGGTAACACGGAGCAAATAAAGTCCTTGACCATTTGCTAACAATCGAGGTGAGGGCTACAGGTCTATAGTCATTCAGGCATGTTACCTTTGGTTGTTTAGGGACAGGCACGATGGTGGACATCTTGAAGACCGCGGGGACAACAGCCTGGGAGAGGGAGAGGTTGAGGAAGACTCCTGCCAACTGGTCTGCGCATGCTCTGAGGACGCGGCCCGGGATGTCGTCGGGGCCTGCCGCCTTACGGATGTTCAGCCGCTTGAAGGTGCGGCGCACATCCGCCTCCATGATGCTCAGCAGGCTGGTCTCCTCAGGCGGCGCTGGCTTTGGTGGGCTGCCGTTCACGGCGAACCCGCAAAAAAGGTATTTAGCTCTCCTGGGAGGGAGGTAGAGGAGTTCTCTACACAACTGGTTCTCCCTCTGAAGTTCGTTATCGTCTGCAGCCTCTGCCACATACCCCTCGCTTCGTGGCTCTTGAATTTATCTTCCACTCTGTCCATACTCTGCCTATAGAAGGGGAGTAGCTGGATAGAGCGGTGGTCTGATTTGCCAAACGATGGGTGGAGGAAGGTATTGTAGCTATCACGGAAGGGGGTGTAGCAGTGGTCAAGGATCCGCTCGCCCCGTGTGTTGATCGTTATGTGTTGGTAGAACTTCGGGAGAACCTTCTTCAGGTTCGCCTTGTTGAAGTCCCCCGCCACGATGAGAGCAGCCTCGGGGTGTGCCGACTCCTGTTCGTTGATAGCCCCATACAGTTTCTTCAGCACTGTGTCTATGTTGGCTTGTGGGGGAATGTAAACAGCGGTCACGGTTACCGCTGTAAACTCCCGAGGTAGCCAGTGTGGACGGCACATAAGCATCAGGTACTCCAGGTCCGGGGACCAGAAAGACTTGAGGGGATGTACATGACTTTGGTTGCAAAGTGTGTGTGTGTGTGTGTGTATGTGTGTGTGTGTGTGGTCAAGTGAGATAACTCGATAAATAAGTTTGACGTGTCTTTTCGTGTCTTAGGCAACAAAGCGCTGAGTTAAACAACCCTCATCACAGCCTTTGTCCAACTAAGCGGTGGACAGCGTTCTAAGGTGAGTAGTGAGTGTTGACCAAGGGCTTCAAAGAGTTAGTTCTGCACCAGGGAGCCTGTTCCAATGGACACACTTTGATGGTGGACCATTGTTAAGAATTAGATGTGTATTATATATTTATATCAAGCCCTATGCTACTCCATCACTCATATAGATAGAGATATATACACATATAGGAACATTAGAACCAGTTTAAATCGTTGTCTAAACACTTTAATACGTTTTTAAAAATATTGTTTTATAACTTGACTCTCTCTCTCTCTCTCTCTCTCTCTCTCTCTCTCTCTCTCTCTCTCTCTCTCTCTCTCTCTCTCTCTCTTCCCCTTCTCTCTCTCTCTCTCTCTCTCTCTCTCTCTCTCTCTCTCTCTCTCTCTCTCTCTCTCTCTCTCTGTCGTTTTTTTACTTGATTCAACAATGTTTTCTAGGAATGGCCTCTGCTAACGGTGAGATGGTGGACAAGTTTATAAAACCAGCTGTAAAGAAGTGCATGGAGATGAAGAAGCGGCCTTACCTGATACTAGCTGGAATTGTTTTTATTGTTGTTGTGGGGGTGATTGTTTGGGGGTGCATGGAGATGATGAAGCTGCCTGACCTGGAACCAGTTGTAAAGAAGTTCAAGGAGATGGAGAAGCTGCCTGACCTGGAACCAGCTGTAAAGAAGTTCAAGGAGATGGAGAAGCTGCCTGACCTGGAACCAGCTGTAAAGAAGTTCAAGGAGATGGAGAAGCTGCCTGACCTGGAACCAGCTGTAAAGAAGTTCAAGGAGATGGAGAAGCTGCCTGTCCTGAGGTCGACTCTAAAGAAGTGTAAGTGTCTGTTTAGTTTGAGTCATCACAACAACACACTAACTCCTCAGATTGAAACGTAGTGACGTCCTACTGGGAAGATACATGATGGTTGACATCAAGTAGCTTAGCAATATATAAATATATTGATAAGATACATGATGGTGGACATAATGTACAATATCAATATTAATATTGAAAACCATCACAATGAATCCTATTCAGAAACATGATCTAAAATATATCTATTATTTAAAAAAAATATGCAAATTGATGAAATATGATTATATAACTATATATATATATATATATACTGTATATTCATCATATTTATATGTGTATTTTATATTAAGAACATAATCTAATATATATATATTAATTGATTATAATATATCTAATCATTGTACTTATTATATATATATATATATATATATATATATTAATATATAATAATGTATATATTCATATATTATAATGAAAAGGAAACAAGGTCCTAGGAAGCAAGGAAACTAGGTTTAAGGAATCAAGGAACTAGTAAACAAGGAACTAGGAAACTAGGTCCTAGGACACTAGGAACTAGGAAATGTGGTCCTAAGAAACAAGGTACGAGGAAGCTAGGAAACTAGGTGCTAAGAAACTAGATTCTAGGAAACAGGAAGCTAGGTCCTACAAAACTAGGATGTAGGAATCTAGGTACTAGGAAATAGGAAACTAAGTGCTATGAAACTAGGAAATAGGAAACTAGGAAGCTAGGTCCTAGAAAACTAGGGTGTAGGAATGTAGGTACTAGGAAATAGGAAACTAGGTGCTAGGAAACTAGGAAATAGGAAACTAGGAAATAGGAAACTAAGTCCCAGGAAAGTACAAACTAGGAAACTAGGTCCTTTGAAACGATCAACTGCTATTAATGATGCCCTATCTATAAATCAAGAGAGTACTTTCCAATCAAGTACTTGTTCTTCCTCAGTGGTTATTCACGGCTCCACCCATTTCTAAAGGGTTTATTGAACTGACTCCAAACGGCTCATATCTTGATGACCTCATCAGGAGTATTTCTGTGTAGACTCATCATGTCTTTGGTTCTCTCTCCCATCAGATGAGTGTGAACTCACACTGGACCCAAACACAGCCCACAGAAGACTCTCTCTGTCTGAGGACAACAGGAAGGTGACGATGGTTAGAAAGAAGGAGTCGTATCCTGATCACCTGGAGAGATTTAACTACTGGCCCCAGGTGTTGTGTAGAGAGGGTCTGACTGACCGCTGTTACTGGGAGGTGGAGATGGAAAGGAAAGGTTTTTTGGGAGCTGTTGTTGGAATAGGAGTGGCATACAGAGGAATCACTAGGAGAGGACGGGGTGATGACAGCTGGCTTGGATACAACAACAAGTCCTGGAGTCTTTATTGTCATAATGATCGTTACTATGTCTGTTACAACGATAGTCAAACAGTCATAGATCTCCTCCCCTCTAACAGAGTAAGAGTGTATGTGGACCGACCTGCTGGCTCGCTCTCCTTCTACAGAGTGTCCCCAGATGGAGGAGGGTCCTCAGACGCACTGACACTCATCCACACCTTCCAGACCACATTCACCCAGGAGGACCTCCTCCCTGGGTTTGGGTTGCGTTATGGGGGGTGATGGTTCCTCAGTGTCTCTGTGTCGCTTGTAGCAACACACATTGACAAGCAGGCACACACACACACACACACACACACACACACACACACACACACACACACACACACACACACACACACACACACACACACACACACACATATAGAGAAGTACACACACACATAGAAACACACACACACACATAGAAACACACACATGCGCACACGCGCGCACACACACATACACACACACATATACAGTATATACACACACACAAAATGATATAGAAATACACACACACACACGCACTTAAACAAATACACACACACATATATAAAATGACACACATAAACACACATATACACACACACACACACACACATATAGAACCACCCTCTATGATATTCTGTGTATTTTTCATTCTAAAAAGGCTCTGATATCAGTTTCTAACACGGATCCTGATTGATATTCTGTTCATCCATAATATTGGAATCAATGTTTGTGAATATTGATTTCCTTGTGCTATGAGCTGAAAAAGTGATTATTGATTTCCTTGTGCTGGGAGCTGATAAAGTGACCTCTAACCCCTACCTGCTCCTTAATGACCCCTAACCCCTACCTGCTCCTTAATGACCTCTAACCCGTACCTGCTCCTTAATGACCTCTGACCCCTACCTGCTCCTTAATGACCCCTTACCCCTACCTGCTCCTTAATGAACGCTGACCCCTACATTCCCCTAATGACCTCTGACCCCTACCTGCTCCTTAATGAACCCTAACCCCTACCTGCTTCTTAATGAACCCTAACCCGTACCTGCTCCTTAAAGACCTCTGACCCCTACCTGCTCCTTAAAGACCTCTGACCCCTACCTGCTCCTTAATGACCTCTAACCCGTACCTGCTCCTTAATGACCTCTGACCCCTACCTGCTCCTTAATGACCCCTTACCCCTACCTGCTCCTTAATGACCGCTGACCCCTACATTCCCCTTATGACCTCTGACCCCTACCTACTCCTTAATGACCTCTACCCCTACCTGCTCCTTAATGAACCCTAACCCCTACCTGCTCCTTAATGAACCCTAACCCCTACCTGCTCCTTAATGACCTCTGACCCCTACATTCCCCTAATGACCTCTTACCCCTACCTGCTCCTTAATGACCCCTAACCCCTACCTGCTCCTTAATGACCCTTAACCCCGACCTGCTCATTAATGACCCCTAACCCTATCTGCTCCTTAATGACCCCTAACCCCTAACTGCTCCTTAATGAACTCTGACACCTACCTACTTCTTCATTCAAGGTTCAAGATTCAAGAATTTATTTGAATTTATACTACAATTTAACACAATATACTATACTATGTACTATACTTACACTGTACTATAACAATACTTTACACAATTAAAATGACAATACAAATTACTATAAAGTGACTGATGGAGTGTGTGTTGAATTGTGCAAAAAAACATTTAAAAAGCATTTTAAAGTGCCAGTAGTGCAGCAGCATCATGAATTCAGTGCAGAACAGTGCAGTAACTGTAATGAGTCCAGCAAAGTATGACAGTGTAATGTTAATGACAATGTTATGATAGTGTCAGAACTCCTAGTAGTTCAGTAGGTCACTGCCTGTGGATAAAACTATCCTTGAACCTGGTAGTCGTTGTACGGATGCTGCAGAACCGACGACCGGACGGTAGGGGGGAGAAGAGATGGAGCCCAGGGTGGTTGGGAACCTCGCAGGCATAACAGGTATAACAGGCAACTGTAAACACATTCAACAGCCCTCTTAAGATGAATCCAGTGACAAACTGAATATGATCTGTGGGGTTAAGTTGACGTTACATTTGGTTATGGATGAGAGAAGTGGGAAAAGCTGTGACTCCTGTAAACGCTTAACGTTAGTAGTGTCCAACTCAACAGCGTACTGACCAGCAGTAGTGTCCTTTATCCTGACTATGTGAAGACTAATCTAAAGTCAATGATTAGAACGACTTATTGTTAGAAAAGTAAAAACTAAATAACGGTACAACTGCATCTGATCAGGTCTGTTACATTTTAAATTGTTTGTATTTTTCAGTAATACGATATTGACAAGAAGACAGCTAGAGGTGGTAAACGCCTAGTAAGATGGCTCCAGAGGGAGAGATTGTTGGTGAGTAATAAACGATGCCCTGTGTGCAACTACAGAATGAAATTAAAACAAACCAACACGACCAAGGATGTGTCAGGGCAGTGTAGAGGTATAGGACCCGAAAGCAGAGTGACAGAAGCCAGGTAGAACAGGTGTTTAATGATCGGCGCACACGCCGATTAACGCCAGCAAAAGGCAAAAGGTACAGACAGGGCAAATCCAAAAGGTGGTCAAGGCAAGCAGAGGTCGTCAACAGGATGTCGAGGGTTGAGGCAGAGGTACAAAAAAGGTACAAAACAGGCTAAAACAAGGTCGTTCTCCAGGTGAGGGTCAAAGCACGGAGGATCAATAGACAGAACACAATGAACTTAACTTGATACCAACGTGAGGCTTTAGGAAAAATCCGGGTGATAATCCAGCATTGAGTAACACAACAGACATGGCTTGACTACAGCTTGGTCAATGAGGAGCGATTGACAACAGGTGAGTTCAGTGTGAAACGGCTGACAGGGAAAACACGGAGTGGCATTTCGGAATGGTGTCCGGTGACATCGCGGATCCAGGAAGCCCTCGGAAATCCAGGTCTAGGAGAGGAAATAGCTGGGTTGGACCGTGACAAGAATGTACCTATTCTACTGAGTACATGTACTGACAATGTACCTATTATACTGAGTACAAGTAGTGACAATGGACCTATTATACTAAATACAAGTACTGACAATGGACCTGTTTTACTGAGTACAAGTAGTGACAATGGACCTATTATACTAAATACAAGTACTGACAGTGTACCTATTATACTGAGTACAAGTACTGAAAATGTACCTATTACACTGAGTACATGTACTGACAATGTACCTATTCTGCTGAGTACAAGTACTGACAATGTACCTATTATACTGAGTACAAGTAGTGACAATGGACCTATTATACTAAATACAAGTACTGACAGTGTACCTATTATACTGAGTACAAGTACTGAAAATGTACCTATTACACTGAGTACATGTACTGACAATGTACCTATTCTGCTGAGTACAAGTACTGACAATGTACCTATTATACTGAGTAGAAGTACTGACAATGTACCTATTATATTGAGTACAAGTACTGACAATGTACCTATTATACTGAGTACAAGTACTGACAATGTACCTATTATACTGAGTACAAGTACTGACAATGTACCTATTATATTGAGTACAAGTACTGACAATGTACCAATTATACTGAGTACAAGTACTGACAATGTACCTATTATACTGAGTACAAGTACTGACAATGTACCTATTATATTCAGTACATATACTGAGAATGTACCTATTCTACTGAGTACAAGTACTGACAATGAACCTATACGGCATGTACTGAGTCCTTGCTGTACTGACTACAGACTACAGTATCTTAGTCTTCTTCCTACTGTAATAAAGTTATATATGTGATATATTAGTGATATATATTGATGATACATCACAGATCAGAGTTGACTACAGTATCTTAGTCTTCTTCCTGCTGTAATGAAGTGATATATGATGATATATTAGTGATATATATATTGATGATACATCACAGATCAGAGTTGACTACAGTATCTCTGACTGATGAACCAGTTGGTCCAGTTCCCCTCCCAGTTCAGTTCCTTTCAGACTAACCTCTTCTAGGCTGTTGTTCCATGACTTCACTCAGTCATGAACTATAATAACCTTATTAAAATATGAACCATAGTCAAGTCAAGTCAAGTCAAGTTTATTGTCACTTCACAGTTTACAGTTTAGTATAAAGCAGTGATGTGAAAATCTTGTGTGCAATACCCGACGACAGACAGCAGTTATAAAATAAGATAAAAATAGATAAAAATAGAATAAAAATAGAATAAAGAATATAAAATAAAAATAAAAAATGCAATTTATAAAATGCAAAAATCAGCACAGAAAAGAGCAATATGTATATATAAATCAATGTAATAAAATATACAT
Organism: Muraenolepis orangiensis; assembly: GCA_027704905.1. Taxonomy (NCBI): domain Eukaryota; kingdom Metazoa; phylum Chordata; class Actinopteri; order Gadiformes; family Muraenolepididae; genus Muraenolepis; species Muraenolepis orangiensis. The sequence continues at coordinate 5,106,562 of CM051023.1, read as the reverse complement.
TGTTATATGTTATACGCCCTTGTTCAGCAGCCTGATGGCCTGACTGTGGAAGCTATCTCTAAGCCTATTTGTACGACACTTGATACTGCGGTATCGCCTGCCTGACGGTAATAGTGAGTACAGTTCGTGGCTGGGGTGGGCAATGTCTTTTATAATTCGTTTGGCCTTGGCCACGCACCGCTGGTTGTAAATGTCCAGGAGGGAGGGGAGCTCACCTCCAACGATATACTGGGCCGTCCGCACCACCCTTTGAAGCGCTCTGCGCTCGAGTGCAGTGCAGTTCCCGTACCAGGCGGTGATACACCCTGTAAGAACACTCTCGATGGTGCCGTTGTAGAATGTTCTCAGGATGCGGGGGCCCATGCTGAATTTCTTCAGACGCCTGAGAAAATACAGGCGTTGTTGGGCCCTTTTCACCACGTGTGTGGTGTGCGTGGACCATGTGAGGTCCTCGGAGATGTGCACGCCGAGGAACTTGAAGCTGCTGACCCTCTCTACTGCAACGCCGTCGATGGAGATAGGGCTGTGCTCTCCCCTCTGCCTCCTGAAGTCCACGATCAGCTCCTTGGTCTTCTTGACATTGAGGGCGAGGCTGTTCTCCTGGCACCACTGCTCCAGCGATCCGACCTCCTCCCTGTAGGTTGTCTCGTCGTCGCCGGCGATCAGGCCCATCACTGTCGTGTCGTCAGCAAACTTGACGATGACGTTGGAGCTGTGCATAGCCATGCAGTCATGGGTGTAGAGGGAGTAGAGGAGAGGGCTCAGCACGCATCCCTGGGGGGCTCCCGTGTTGAGGGTCAGTGGCTCTGATGTGGTGCTGCCCATCCTCACCACCTGGCGGCGGTCCGACAGGAGGTCCAGTATCCAGCTGCACGTGGATGGGGGTACGCCTAGACCTCTCAGCTTGGTGTCGAGCTTGGCAGGAACTATTGTGTTGAATGCTGAGCTGTAGTCCACAAACAGCATTCGCACATAACAGTTCTTTCCCTCCAGGTGGGAAAGGGCAGTGTGGAGGGCCATGGCAATTGCGTCGTCCGTGGATCTATTTTGACGATATGCAAATTGCCATGGGTCCAGCGTGGTAGGTAACACGGAGCAAATAAAGTCCTTGACCAACCTCTCGAAGCATTTGCTAACGATCGAGGTGAGGGCCACAGGTCTGTAGTCATTCAGGCATGTTACCTTGGTTTGTTTAGGGACAGGCACGATGGTGGATATTTTGAAGACCGCGGGGACAACAGCCTGGGACAGGGAGAGGTTGAAGATGTCTGCAAAGACTCCTGCCAACTGGTCTGCGCATGCTCTGAGGACGCGGCCCGGGATGTCGTCGGGGCCTGCCGCCTTACGGATGTTCAGCCGCTTAAAGGTGCGGCGCACATCCGCCTCCGAGATGCGCAGCTGGCTGGTCTCCTCAGTCGGTGCTGGCTTCGGCGGGCTGCCGTTTACGTCGAACCGAGCAAAAAATGTATTTAGCTCTCCTGGGAGGGAGGTAGAGGAGTTCTCTACACAACTGGTTCTCCCTCTGAAGTTCGTTATCTTCTGCAGCCCCTGCCACATACCCCTCGCATCGTGGTTCTTGAATTTATCTTCCACTCTGTCCTTATACTCCCGCTTGGCAGTGACGATGGTCTTACGGAGGTCGTAACGGGCTCTCGTATATTCCTCCGTATTCCCGGAACCAAAGGCGGCATTACGCGCATGTAGGGCAGCGCGAACATCGCCGTTAATCCACGGTTTCTGGTTGGGATATATCCGAACCGACTTGGTCGGAACAACGTCATCTATGCACTTCTTGATGAACCCGGTGACCGACGACGCGTACTCGTTGATGTTATTGTCCGAGGCAACGCGGAATAGACAGAGAGCTCTGACGACTAGAAGCTCAGACACACACAGTCTCTGACGATACTTTGATTCATTTAGAATAAAGTGTACAAACATTGTAACATAATGTCATTCATTATTCAGAAGCATAAACTTTAATCAATATAGATTACTGACTGCAACTCTTGAGAAGTTTCTTTGAAATGGTTCACTGACTTTTTGTTGTTTCCTTGGTTTTTTTTCCAGGTTACACCCTTTACAGGCAGGCACGCACACGCACATGCGCACACACACACACACACACACAGATCATTCTCGAGTCAAATCAGTGCATACCCATCAACAGTCTCAATGTGCCCAAATCTTGGCGTGATTTATTTGGCGTAAAACCCAAGCCTCCACACCACTGTATGAACCTGCCTACATGTTGGAGATGCCGGGGATTGAACCCAGGGCCTCATCCATGAGAAGCATGCGCTCTACCACTCAGCTACATCCCCTTTCACCGTAGATGGCTTCTTATCTCTAGAAGCACAACTTATCAAACACTATCAAATTGGAGATATTGTTGCATTTTGTGATTTTTTTGGATATGATGAATCCAGTGAACTGATCACATCTTGGAGATGAGCATAAGTCAACAATCTTAGGTTCAAAGGATAGGCTGTAGTCTAACCAATCGTTGTCGGCATGTTTCTCACATGCGCGGGGAAAGACCCCAATGGATTTCTAGTCCATCACCAATAAAAATATTTTATTATCAAAAATAATATCCCATATATATTTATAACAGCAACACTTAACCCACAACAACCCCCCAGCCCCCTCTCTCACGCACGTCCATGGGGCTATTTAGACACAGGGGAAAGGGAGAAGGGAGAGACAACACAGAGAACTAACACAACTCACAACACACAGTACATTACATTACATTACGCTCATTTAGCAGACGCTTTTATCCAAAGCCACTTACAGTAGTGTGCTTCAACAAAGGAAGGTAAGAGAACAACTCGTCACCAGAAGTCAAAAGTGCATTTAATTTCTAACAAGTCTCCAATAACTGAACCAGTGCTCAGGTAGAAGTACAATAATTCAGGCAAAAGTGAAAGGGAAAAAGTAAAATAAGTTGGCAAACAATATGCAACAATATCTACAACAATATATACCTATCTATAATATGTAATCTACTTTTGACTGACTGAATTGACGCTACGAGGAAGGATCCGGGAAGTGTGTCCTGAAGAGATGGGTTTTCAGCCTGCGGTGGAAGACGGGGAGTGACTCTGCAGTCGTGACCTCCGTGGCTCCGAGCTTCCCTCCCTCCTGGATATACACCACAAGTGGTGCGTGGCCAAGGCCAAACGCATCATAACAGACAAGACCACCCAGCCACCAACTGTACTCACTGTTACCGTCAGGCAGGCCGTACCGCAGTATCAAGTGCTGTAGAAATAGACTCAGAGACAGCTTCCACACTCAGGCCATCAGGCTGCTGAACAAGGGCCTATAGCATATAACAATGTATATTTTATTACATTGATTTATATATATATATATTGCTCTTTTTTTGTGCTAATATATTGCATTCCATATATGCACTTTTATATTTTTTTATATTTAACTTTATACAGTTTGTACTTTTTACTTATTTTTTTGCTGCTGTCTGTCATTGGGTATTGCACATAAGATTTTCACCCATTGCTTATACTTGTATAACTTTGATGTGACAATAAACTTGACTTGACTTGAAGTCAAAAGTCTTAGATTCAAAGGATAGGCTGTAGTCTAACCAATCGTTGTCAGCAGGATTCGAACCTGCGCGGGGAAACCCCAATGGATTTCTAGTCCATCGCCTTAACCACTCAGCCAGAGATGGGGCAAAAAGGACTGCTACAGTGGGGGAAGAAGATAGGGAGAGAGGGAGAGAGAGAGAGAGAGAGAGAGAGAGAGAGAGAGAGAGAGAGAGAGAGAGAGAGAGAGAGAGAGAGAGAGAGAGAGAGAGAGAGAGAGAGAGAGAGAGAGAGAGAGAGAGAGAGATTCCCCTGTGCTCTGCTTATGCTGGTTGTACTTGTTGTGCTTTTAGGCACCGTTTTGACCATACTGTGTGTTGTGTTTATCTTGTAGTAGTAGATAGCGTGTTGTTAATGCTCTTTATGTCGCTACGCAGGCATCCTAGTAGTTGGGACCATTTTTCTATTGGCCTGCAATTGGGAATGCAATTGTTCTATTCATCAGAATATATATATATATATAAATATATTGCTGTCTTTATCATAAAAATGTCACTTTTTTCATAAAAGCTTCTGCTAAATGCGCTTAATGTAAATGTAGAGAGAGATAGAGAGAGATTTCCTGCATATTCCAATACCAATAAAACACAATTGTTACAACACACTTAGGTAGCGACTATACATAATCTATATAAATATTTTTCACAATTCTCTATATCTTGTAATTATATGTTCCTGCACACAGTGCTCTTATTGTAAATATTGTGTACTGTTGTTTGCACATTCCTGACGGCCATTGCCACTTTTTTATTTCACTGGGTGTGTATGTGACAAATACACACCTAGAATCACTCACTTTTAACCTTTTACAAATCATATGTACTTGTCATATAAATAACAACTTGACAGGTAAACATATGCTTCTCAGATTATTTTTATTGTTTCTGGAAGACCATTTATCCAATTTGAACACACTGAACATATTTACTTTAAATTACAACAATTGTCAAAATACACTTAAAAATACACAAACTGACAGTGACACAACATCTTAAAGACAACACTGCAGGGTTTATTGATTGTCTTTCCACTCTGTGATGGTTTGTCCAGATGCTAGACAGTACCACTTTCCCTTAGACTGGGTATGACCAGTGGTTTTACTTTTTGATTGACCACATAATTTACACAGATAATAATAATTCTGTTTGCAGTGCCGCTTTTCTGGTGGCTCTCCTCTTTCCACACACTCCTGGTCTTCTCGTGCTGCCTTTCGCTGTCTCCATTCACGCTGCGAGGACCAGCCAGGGAATGGGGCAGGTGGTAGATGACCCTGCCCGTATGAGGACCAGGGAGGAGGAGATGGGGCGGGTGGTAGATGACCCTGCCCGTACGAGGACCAGGGAGGAGGAGATGGGGCTGGTGGTAGATGACCCTGCCCGTACGAGGACCAGGGAGGAGGAGATGGGGCTGGTGGTAGATGACCCTGCCCGTACGAGGACCAGGGAGGAGGAGATGGGGCTGGTGGTATATGACCCTGCCCGAATGAGGACCAGGGAGGAGGAGATGGGGCTGGTGGTAGATGACCCTGCCCGTACGAGGACCAGGGAGGAGATGGGGCTGGTGGCAGATGACCCTGCCCGTACGAGGACCAGGGAGGAGGAGATGGGGCGGGTGGTAGATGACCCTGCCCGTATGAGGACCAGGGGGAGGAGATGGGGCGGGTGGTAGATGACCCTGCCCGTACGAGGACCAGGGAGGAGGAGATGGGGCGGGTGGTAGACATTGTCATTAACATTACACTGTCATACTTTGCTGGACTCATTACAGTTACTGCACTGTTCTGCACTGAATTCATGATGCTGCTGCACTACTGGCACTTTAAAATGCTTTTTAAATGCTTTTTTGCAGAATTCAACACACACTCCATCAGTAACTTTATAGTAATTTGTATTGTCATTTTAATTGTGTACAGTGTTGTTACAGTACAGTGTAAGTATAGTACATAGTATAGTATATTGTGTTAAATTGTAGTATAAACTCAAACTGCAAGAGGGAATGGGGAGTAAGCATTCAATTCTGCTTGTTGCACATGGCAAATAAAAATCTTGAACCTTGAACCTTGAATGAAGGAGCAGGTAGGGGTCAGAGGTCATTAAGGAGCAGTTAGGGGTTAGGGGTCATTAAGGAGCAGGTAGGGGTCAGAGGTCATTAAGGAGCAGGTAGGGGTTAGGGGTCATTGAGGAGCAGGTAGGGGTTAGGGGTCATTGAGGAGCAGGTAGGGGTTAGGGGTCATTAAGGAGCAGGTAGGGGTTAGGGGTCATTGAGGAGCAGGTAGGGGTTAGGGGTCATTAAGGAGCAGGTAGGGGTCAGAGGTCATTGAGGAGCAGGTAGGGGTTAGGGGTCATTGAGGAGCAGGTTCAGAGAACATATCTTAAATTACTGAACATGCAGTGTGCTGCTAAGTTGTTTATAGAATGAATAAATCAATATTCACTTTATCAGCTCCCAACACAAGGAAATCAATAATCAATTGATCAGCTCCCAGCACAAGGAAATCAATAATCACTTTATCAGCTCCCAGCACAAGGAAATCAATAATCACTTTTTCAGCTCCCAGCACAAGGAAATCAATATTCACTTTATCAGCTCCCAGCACAAGGAAATCAATAATCACTTTTTCAACTCACAGCACAAGGAAATCACTATTCACAAATATTGATCCCAATACTATTGATGAAAAGAATATCAATCAGGATCCGTGTTAGAAACTCATATCAGAGCCTTTTTAGAATGTTAATATACACAGAATATCATAGAGGGTGGTTCTATATGTGTGTGTGTGTGTGTGTGTGTGTGTGTGTGTGTGTGTGTGTGTGAGAGTGTGTGTATATGTGTGTTTATGTGTGTTTATGTGTGTAAATTGATATATGTGTGTGTGTATTTGTTTAAGTGCGTGTGTGTGTGTATTTCTATATCGTTGTGTGTGTGTGTGTCTGTATACTGTATGTGTGTGTGTATTTTTGTATACATCTGTGTATGAATTTATATGTGTGTGTGTACTTCTCTATATGTGTGTGTGTGCGTGTGTGTGAGTCTTTATACTGTATATGTGTGTGTGTGTGTGTGTGTGTGTGTGTGTGTGTGTGTGTGTGTGTGTGTGTGTGTGTGTGTGTGTGTTGCTACAAGCAACACAGACACTGAGGAACCATAACCCCCTAACCCAAACCCAGGGAGGAGGTCCTCCTGGGTGAATGTGGACTGGAAGGTGTGGATGAGTGTCAGTGTGTCTGAGGACCCTCCTCCATCTGGGGACACTCTGTAGAAGGACAGAGAGCCAGCAAGTCGGTCCACATACACTCCTACTCTGTTAGAGGGGGGGAGATCTATGACTGTTTCACTATGGTTGGACAGGACAGAGTAACGATCATCATGACAATAAAGACTCCAGGACTTGTTGTTCCCTCCAAACAAGCTGTCAAAACCCCGTCCTTTCCTAGTGATTCCTCTGTATGTCACTCCTATATAAACACCTTCTCCTTCCATCTCCACCTCCCAGTAACAGCGGTCAGTCAGACCCTCTCTACACAACACCTGGAGCCAGTAGTCAAACCTCTCCGGGTGATCAGGATACGACTCCTCCTCTCCAACCCTCGTCACCTTCCTGTTTTCCTCAGACAGAGAGAGTTCTCTGTGGGCTGTGTTTGGGTCCAGTGTGAGTTCACACTCATCTGATGGGAGAGAAGCAAAGACATGATGAGTCTACACAGAAATACTCCTGATGAGGTCATCAAGATATGAGCCGTTTGGAGTCAGTTCAATAAACCCTTTAGGTGGAGCCGTGAATAACCACTGAGGGAGAAAAAGTACTTGATTGGAAAGTACTCTATTGATTTATAGATAGGACATCATTAAAAGTTAGCAGTAAATTGTTTCCAAGGACCTAGTTTCCTAGTTTCTAGTTTCCTAGTTTCTAGTTTCCTAGTTCCTATTTCCTAGTTTCCTAGCACATTTTTTACCTATTTCCTAGTTTTCTAGCAGCTAGATTCCTACACCCTATTTTTCTAGGACCTAGTTTCCTAGTTGCCTTGTTCCAAATTCCTAGTTTCCTAGCACCTAGTTACCTAATTCCTAGTTTCCCTGTTCCTAGTTTCCTAGCACCTAGTTACCAAATTCTTAGTTTCCTATTTCTTAATTTCCTAGCACCTAGATTCCTACACCCTAGTTTTCAAGTTCCTATTTCCAAGTTTCTTAACACCTAGTTACCTAATTCCTAGTTTCATATTTCCTAGTTACCTAAAACCTAGTTACCTAATTCCTAGTTTCCAATTATCTAGTTTCCTAGCACCTAGATTCCTACACCCTAGTTTTCTAGCACCTAGTTTTGTAGCATCTCGATTCCTACACCCTTGTTTTCTAGGACCTTGTTTCCTTGTACCTGGTTTTCAAGTTCTTAGTTCCTAATTTCCTAAATCCTAGTTTCCTATTTACTACTTTCCTTGGCCTTTGTTTCCTAGGACATAGTTTCCTAGTTCCTAGTTTCCTAGTTCCTTGTTTCTTTGGACCTAGTTTCCTTGCTTCCTAGGACCTTGTTTCGTAGGACCTAGTTTCCTAGTTCCTTGTTTCCTATTTCCTTGTTTCTTTCCTTGTTTCCTTGGACCTAGATTCCTAGCTTCCTCTGACCTTGTTTCCTAGGCCCTAGTTTCCTAGTTCCTAGTTTCCTAGTTCCTTGTTTCCTTTGAACTAGTTTCATATGACTTAGTTTCCTAATACCTAGTTTCCTGGGACCTAGTTTCCTTGAAACTCGAGTAAAGGAATCTAGGTCCTAGGAAACTAGTAACTAGGGAACTTTGTCAAAGGGACTAGATCCTAGGTAACTAGGTCTTATTTAGATAATATTCTGAATCGGAAATACACACCTATAAGTATGATGTATATATACATTTTTATATATTATAATACATCTTTTAGATTATGTTTCTGAATATAAAATACACACATAAGTAAAATGAATATATACATTATAATATAATAATATATACATTATTATATATTAATAGATATATTTTAGATCATGTTTCTAAATACATTTAAATACACACATATAAGTACGATGATTAGATATATTGTAATAAATGAATATATATATTTTAGATCGTGTTCTGAATCTAAAATACACATACAAATATGATTAATATATATAGTTATAAATTAATATATGCATTATTATATATTAATATTAATATTTTAAATAATGTTTCTGAATATATTAAAAATAAAAGGATTCATTGTGATGGTTATCAATAATAATATTGATGAGATACATGATGTCCACCATCATATATCCTATCACTATATTAATATATTGATAAGATACATTATGTCCTCCATGTTCCTTCCCAGTAGGACGTCACCTCCTGCTGTGTGGATTGACTTTCCATCTGAAGAGTTTGTTGAAGAGTGTGTTGTTGTGATGACTCAAACTAAACAGACACTTACACTTCTTTAGAGTCGACCTCAGGTCAGGCAGCTTCTCCATCTCCATGCACTTCTTTACAGCTGGTTTCAGGTCAGGCAGCTTCTCCATCTCCATGTCCAGTGTCTCCTTCAGCTGATCCAGGGGTCTCAGGAACCCTACGTATGAGGGACCTCCACCCTGGGGAGGGACCTCCACCCTGGTCCAGTCCCTAGTGTTTGGAGGATTCTTCAGGGATCTGAAGCTCTGGAGGAAGTGGAGGTGGTCTTCAGTGTGTGAGAGCTGCTTCACCTCTGAGCTCCTATTGGTCAGATCTTTAACTTCCTGCTCCAGCTCTTTGATGAGGCCTTCAGCGTGTTTCTCTATGGATTTTAGTTTCTCTTGAACTGTTTGTTTGTGATGATCCCGACACTTTTTAACGCAGCTCATCAGAGCGTCGAGGACCTGGTCACCATCGGCTAGCTCTCGGTCTGCGTCTTCTTTGCTGTGCGTTACTGCGTCTTTGATCTCCTGAACCTTTCTTTTTCTCTCCTGGATCATCTGCTGATCTTCAGACTCTATCTTCCCCAGCTGGGCCTTCTTCAGCTCATATTCCTCCTTCAGAGGTACAACAGGATGGGACCTGTGGTCCCCCTCTGTACATAACTGACACACACAGACCTGTTCAGTCTGGCAGAAGAGGTCCAGAAGTCGGCCGTGTTTCTTACACATCCTGTCTTCTAGACGATCCTGAGGCTCGACCAGCTTATGTTTCTTCAGGCCTGCAACTCTCTGATGTGGCTCCAGGTGGGAGTGGCAGAAGGAGCTAAGACCCACTAGACAGGACTTGACAGCCTTCAGCTGGGTCCCGGTACAAACGCCACAGGGAACTTCTCCTGGTTCAACACAAGCCTGCTCTTTGACCGGTTTGGGCCATCTAATCTGATCAACTATCTTTGATAAGAGGGTATTGACCCGTAGATCGGGCCTTGTGTGGAAAAGCTTGTTGCAAACAGGACATTGGAACTGGACCTGGTCCTCCCAGAACGTGGTGATACACGCTCTACAGAAGTGTGTGTCCACATGGTATGGTAGCTGGACTCTTGAACACATCCAGACAGACGGGACAGGAAAAGTTCTCCTCATACCAGGAAGTGTTTGCAGAGGCCATTCCTAGAAAACATTGTTTGAATCCAGTTTAAAAAACATAGATTTTGTAATGTATTAAAGTGTTTAGACAACGGTTTAAACTGGTTCCAATGTTCCTAAATTTGTATATATCTCTATCTATATGAGTGATGGAGTAGCGTAGGGCTTGATATAAACATATAATACACATCTAATACTACATGAACTTAACAATGGTCCACCATCAAAGTGTGTCCGTTGGAACAGGCTCCCTGGTGCAGAACTAACTCTTTGAAGCCCATGGTCAACACTCACTACTCACCTTAGAACGCTGTCCACCGCTTAGTTGGAAAAAGGCTGCTTTCCTTTGAACTCTCTCTCTCCGTGTCGAGTCACAAACAGAGCAGCTGACTCTCTCCATATCAAGTCACACGGAGAGCAGCTGTCTCCCTCCGTGTCGCGCTAAAAATAGAGGAACATTCTCTCTCCGCGTGATGTCTTGCTGTTAGGTTTCCCCCTCCCCTCGCATCAATCCGAGAGCAACTAGCTATGAGCAACGAGAGAGAGAGAGGAAGATAGTACCTATTCTACTGAGTACATTTACTGACAATGAACCTAATATACTGAGTACAAGTCATGACAATGTACCTATTATACAGAGTACCTATTCTACTGAGTACAACTATTGACAATGTACCTATTCTACTGAATACATGTTCTGACAATGTACCTATTATACAGAGTACAAGTACTGACAATGTACATATTTTACTGAGTACAAGTACTGACAATGTACCTATTATACTGAGTACATGTACTGACAATGTAACTATTATACTGAGTACAACTATTGACAATGTACCTATTCTACTGAATACATGTTCTGACAATGTACCTATTATACAGAGTACAAGTACTGACAATGTACCTATTCTACTGAGTACATGTACTGAGAATGTACATATTCTACTGAGTACAAGTACTGGCAATGAACCTATTATACTGAGTTAAAGTACTGACAAAGTACCTATTATACTGAGTACATGAACTGACAATGTACCTATTATACTGAGTACATGTACTGACAATGTACCTTTTCTACTGAGTACAAGTACTGGCAATGTACCTATTATACTCAGTACAAGTACTGACAATGTACCTATTCTACTCAGTACAAGTACTGACAATGTACATATTCTACTGAGTACAAGTACTGGCAATGAACCTATTATACTGAGTTAAAGTACTGACAAAGTACCTATTATACTGAGTACATGAACTGACAATGTACCTATTATACTGAGTACATGTACTGACAATGTACCTTTTCTACTGAGTACAAGTACTGAGAATGTACCTATTCTACTCAGTACAAGTACTGACAATGTACCTATTCTACTCAGTACAAGTACTGACAATGTACCTATTCTCCTCAGTACAAGTACTGACAATGTAACAATTATACTGAGTAAAAGTACTGAAGAAGTACCTATTATACTGAGTACATGAACTGACAATGTACCTATTGTACTGAGTACAAGTCCTGACAATGTACCTATTCTACTGAGTACATGTACTTACAATGTACCTATTATACAGAGTACATGTACTGACAATGTACCTATTGTACTGAGTACAAGTCCTGACAATGTACCTATTCTACTGAGTACATGTACTTACAATGTACCTATTATACAGAGTACATGTACTGACAATGTACCTATTTTACTGAGTACAAGTACTGACAATGTACCTATTATACTGAGTACATGTACTGACAATGTAACTATTATACTGAGTACAACTATTGACAATGTACCTATTCTACTGAATACATGTTCTGACAATGTACCTATTATACAGAGTACAAGTACTGACAATGTACCTATTCTACTGAGTACAAGTACTGACAATGTAACTATTCAACTAAGTACATGAACGGAGAATGTGCCTGTTATACTGAGGACAAGTACTGACAATGTACCTATTCTACTGAGTACATGTACTGAGAATGTACCTATTCTACTGAGTACAAGTACTGGCAATGAACCTATTATACTGAGTTAAAGTACTGACAAAGTACCTATTATACTGAGTACATGAACTGACAATGTACCTATTATACTGAGTACATCTACTGACAATGTACCTTTTCTACTGAGTACAAGTACTGACAATGTACCTATTCTACTCAGTACAAGTACTGACAATGTACCTATTGTACTCAGTACAAGTACTGACAATGTAACTATTCTCCTCAGTACAAGTACTGACAATGTAACAATTATACTGAGTAAAAGTACTGAAAAAGTACCTATTATACTGAGTACATGTACTGACAATGTACCTATTTTACTGAGTACAAGTACTGACAATGTACCTATTATACTGAGTACATGTACTGACAATGTAACTATTATACAGAGTACAACTATTGACAATGTACCTATTCTACTCAATACATGTTCTGACAATGTTCCTATTATACAGAGTACAAGTACTGACAATGTACCTATTCTACTGAGTACATGAACGGAGAATGTGCCTGTTCAGATTCAGATTTTCAGATTCAGAAAACTTTATTAATCCCGAGGGAAATTAAGGTGCAACAGTTGACACAGGGGGAATAAATGCACACACAAAAATACTAATACCTAAGCTAAAAAACAAAACAACAACTAACTAAAATAAAACTATTATAAACAAAAATAGTTAAAATAATTCTAAATGAAGTCTAAATGTATTGATAAATGAAGATAATTTACAGTATTATAACAGTAATACGTAGGTATATACAATACACAACAATACGTATAGTGCAAATTGGCAGTAATAATATATTAATAAATAACTCAACTGAAAAGTGACATGTGAAAAGTGAAAAAGTGAAAAGTGAATTCGGATTTGAAATATAATTTACAGTGCAAAGTACAATGAGATTATTACAGTGCGTTGACCAAAAATAAAAAATAAAAATAAGTACGTTGGCCTCAGGTCATTGAGTCTCCACTGTCCCTCTCACGACCCGAGGTAGAGGAATTAAAGAGTCTAATGGCCACAGGAAGAAAGGACTTCCTATGGCGTTCTGTGGTGCACCTGGGTGGAATGAGTCTGTTGCTAAAGGTGCTTCTATATGAGGTCAGCACCTGATGGAGAGGGTGAGAGTTGTTGTCAAGGATACTACGCAGCTTGCGCAGCATCCTTCTCTCAGACACCACCAACAAGGAGTCCAGCTGGACCCCCAGGACAGCGCCAGCCTTCCTGATAATCCTGCTGATCTTGTTGGCGTCTGCTGATCTCAACCTGCTTCCCCAGCACACGACTCCGGAGAAGATGGCACTGGCTACCACCGACTGGTAGAACACATTCAGCATCTTGTTGCAAACGTTGAAGGACCGGAGCCTCCGCAGGAAGTAAAGACGGCTCTGGCCCTTCTTGTAAACCGCCTCAGAGTTCTTGGCCCAGACCAGTTTGTTGTCCAGATGAACTCCCAGGTATTTATATTCCTGGACAGCTTCAGCGGACACACCCTTGATGGAAATGGGTGTGGGTGTGGATTTCCTCCTGCGGAAGTCCACCACCATCTCCTTCGTCTTGTCAGTGTTGAGCTGCATATGGTTCAGGTCACACCACTCAACGAAGGAGTCCACGACGCCCCTGTACTCCTCATCGTTTCCCTCGCTGACACAACCAACAACTGCAGAGTCGTCCGAGAACTTCTGCAGATGGCAGGACACAGAGTTGTACTGGAAGTCTGAGGTGTACAGGGTGAACAGGAATGGGGAAAGAACAGTTCCCTGTGGAGCACCAGTGCTGCTGACCACAGTGTCAGACACACAGTCCTGCAGTCTGACAAACTGTGGACGACCCGTCAAATAGTCAGTAATCCAGGACACCAGGGAAGAGTCCACCTTCATCGCCGTCAGCTTACTTCCCAGCAGGGCAGGCCGGATGGTGTTGAACGCACTGGAGAAGTCGAAAAACATGATTCTCACAGTGCTCCCGGGTCTGTCCAAGTGGGCGTAGGCACGATGGAGCAGGAAGATGATGGCGTCCTCCACTCCCAGTTTCGGCTGGTAGGCAAACTGAAGAGGGTCCAGTGATGATCTGACCAGGGGCCGAAGAAGCGTCAGGACCAGCCTCTCAAAGGATTTCGCCACGTGGGACGTCAGCGCCACCGGTCTGTAGTCGTTTGAGGTGCTGGGACGTGCCTTCTTCGGAAGGCACCTGTTATACTTCCTGTTATACTGAGGACAAGTACTGACAATGTACCTATTCTACTGAGTACATGTACTGAGAATGTACCTATTCTACTGAATACAAGTACTGGCAATGAACCTATTATACGGAGTTAAAGTACTGACAAAGTACCTATTATACTGAGTACATGAACTGACAATGTACCTTTTCTACTGAGTACAAGTACTGAGAATGTACCTATTCTACTGAGTACATGTACTGAGAATATACCTATTCTACTCAGTACAAGTACTGACAATGTACCAATTATCCTGAGTACATGTACAGACAATGTACCTATTCTACTGAGTACATGTACTGACAATGTACCTATTCTACTCAGTACAAGTACTGACAATGTACCTAATCTCCGCAGTACAAGTACTGAGAATGTAACAATTATACTGAGTAAAAGTACTGACAAATTACCTATATACTGAGTACATGAACTGACAATGTACCTATTGTACTGAGTACAAGTCCTGACAATGTACCTATTCTACTGATTACATGAACTGACAATGTACCTATTATACTGAGTTCATGTACTGACAATGTACCTATCTTGCGTAAAAACTACAGTCTACAGAATGTGTCACATGTAGTACTGGACTCTGAACACATCAGACAGTACCATACATCCATAGCTGGACTCTGCATTGACCTATCATAGTGTACAGTGGCAGCCATTAGGACACGCTGACAGTGTCGAGTGCTACTGACTTACGAACGTACTGACAATGTACCTATTCTCCTCAGTACAAGTACTGAGAATGTAACAATTATACTGAGTAAAAGTACTGACAAATGACCTATTATACTGAGTACATGAACTGACAATGTACCTATTATACTGAGTTCATGTACTGACAATGTACCTTTTCTACTGAGTACAAGTACTGAGAATGTACCTATTCTACTCAGTACAAGTACTGACAATGTACCTATTCTACTCAGTACAAGTACTGACAATGTACCTATTCTCCTCAGTACAAGTACTGACAATGTAACAATTATACTGAGTAAAAGTACTGAAAAAGTACCTATTATACTGAGTACATGAACTGACAATGTACCTATTGTACTGAGTACAAGTCCTGACAATGTACCTATTCTACTGAGTACATGTACTTACAATGTACCTATTATACAGAGTACATGTACTGAGAATGTACCTATTCTACTGAATACAAGTACTGGCAATGAACCTATTATACGGAGTTAAAGTACTGACAAAGTACCTATTATACTGAGTACATGAACTGACAATGTACCTTTTCTACTGAGTACAAGTACTGAGAATGTACCTATTCTACTGAGTACATGTACTGAGAATATACCTATTCTACTCAGTACAAGTACTGACAATGTACCTATTATCCTGAGTACATGTACTGACAATGTACCTATTCTACTCAGTACAAGTACTGACAATGTACCTAATCTCCTCAGTACAAGTACTGAGAATGTAACAATTATACTGAGTAAAAGTACTGACAAATGACCTATTATACTGAGTACATGAACTGACAATGTACCTATTGTACTGAGTACACGTCCTGACAATGTACCTATTCTACTTAGTACATGAACTGACAATGTACCTATTATACTGAGTTCATGTACTGACAATGTACCTTTTCTACTGAGTACAAGTACTGAGAATGTACCTATTCTACTCAGTACAAGTACTGACAATGTACCTATTCTACTCAGTACAAGTACTGACAATGTACCTATTCTCCTCAGTACAAGTACTGACAATGTAACAATTATACTGAGTAAAAGTACTGAAAAAGTACCTATTATACTGAGTACATGAACTGACAATGTACCTATTGTACTGAGTACAAGTCCTGACAATGTACCTATTCTACTGAGTACATGTACTTACAATGTACCTATTATACAGAGTACATGTACTGACAATGTACCTATTGTACTGAGTACAAGTCCTGACAATGTACCTATTCTACTGAGTACATGTACTTACAATGTACCTATTATACAGAGTACATGTACTGACAATGTACCTATTTTACTGAGTACAAGTACTGACAATTTACCTATTCTACTCAGTACAAGTACTGACAATGTACCTATTCTCCTCAGTACAAGTACTGAGAATGTAACAATTATACTGAGTAAAAGTACTGAAAAGGTACCTATTATACTGAGTACATGAACTGACAATGTACCTATTATACAGAGTACATGTATTGTCAATGTACCTATTTTACTGAGTACAAGTACTGACAATGTACCTATTATACAGAATACATGTATTGTCAATTTACCTATTATACTGAGTTAAAGTACTGACAATGTACCTTTTCTACTGAGTACAAGTACTGACAATGTAACTATTATACCGAGTACAACTATTGACAATGTACCTATTCTACTGAATACATGTTCTGACAATGTACCTATTATACAGAGTACATGTACTGACAATGTACCTATTCTACTGAGTACAAGTACTGACAATGTAACTATTCAACGAAGTACATGTACTGAGAATGTACCTATTCTACTGAGTACAAGTACTGGCAATGAACCTATTATACTGAGTTAAAGTACTAACAAAGTACCTATTATACTGAGTACATGAACTGACAATGTACCTATTATACTGAGTACAAGTACTGAGAATGTACCTATTCTACTGGGTACATGTACTGAGAATATACCTATTCTACTCAGTACAAGTACAGGCAATGTACCTATTCTACTGAGTACATGTACTGACAATGTACCTATTCTACTCAGTACAAGTACTGACAATGTACCTATTCTCCTCAGTACAAGTACTGAGAATGTAACAATTATACTGAGTCAAAGTACTGACAAATTACCTATTATACTGAGTACATGAACTGACAATGTACCTATTGTACTGAGTACAAGTCCTGACAATGTACCTATTCTACTGAGTTCATGAACTGACAATGTACCTACTATACTGAGTTCATGTACTGACAATTTACCTTTTCTACTGAGTACAAGTACTGAGAATGTACCTATTCTACTCAGTACAAGTACTGAGAATGTAACAATTATACTGAGTAAAAGTACTGAAAAAGTACCTATTATACTGAGTACATGAACTGACAATGTACCTATTGTACTGAGTACATGTACTTACAATGTACCTATTATACAGAGTATTGTCAATGTACCTATTCTACTGAGTACAAGTACTGACAATGTAACTATTCAACGAAGTACATGAACAGAGAATGTGCCTGTTATACTGAGTACAAATACTGACAATGTACCTATTCTACTGAGTACATGTACTGAGAATGTACCTATTCTACTGAGTACAAGTACTGGCAATGAACCTATTATACTGAGTTAAAGTACTAACAAAGTACCTATTATACTGAGTACATGAACTGACAATGTACCTATTATACTGAGTACAAGTACGGAGAATGTACCTATTCTACTGGGTACATGTACTGAGAATATACCTATTCTACTCAGTACAAGTACAGACATTATACCTATTCTACTGAGTACATGTACTGACAATGTACCTATTCTACTGGGTACATGTACTGAGAATGTACCTATTCTCCTCAGTACAAGTAATGAGAATGTAACAATTATACTGAGTCAAAGTACTGACAAATTACCTATTATACTGAGTACATGAACTGACAATGTACCTATTGTACTGAGTACAAGTCCTGACAATGTACCTTTTCTACTGAGTACAAGTACTGAGAATGTACCTATTCTACTCAGTACAACATTTACATTTACATTTAGGGCATTTGGCAGACGCTTTTATCCAAAGCGACTTACAAGGTGTAAGTACTGACAATGTACCTATTCTACTCAGTACAAGTACTGAGAATGTAACAATTATACTGAGTAAAAGTACCTATTGTACTGAGTACATGTACCTATTATACAGAGTATTGTCAATGTACCTATTATACTGAGTACATTTACTGACAATGAACCTAATATACTGAGTACAAGTCATGACAATGTACCTATTATACAGGGTACATATTATACTAAGTACATGTACTGACAATGTACCTATTATACAGAGTATTGTCAATGTATCTATTCTACTGAGTACAAGTACTGACAATGTACCTATTATACTAAGTACTCTCTAGGTCGTCCTCAGACGAGCTTCCATTCATCGTTCATCCCGGTTTTCCATACATCTGGCCAGTTCATTGGTACTTTGTGCCATTCTTGAGTATGTCCACGTATGTTGGTGTGGGACGTCCTTGTGACCGATGCCCGTGTGTTGCAATTTGCTGAATGGCAGTTCTTGATGCCTTTGGCAATGTCCCACACCATCCACTGTGATGTTCCTGTGGACTCCTGCTGCTGGAAGTATAGGATGACTTTGTTCTTCATGGTTGGCTTTACTATGCTGATTAAGGACTGGGGGGCACAACTCCTCTCAGTCCTGGTTTTAGTTCAGAGTGTCCTTCTCCTAGATGGGTTGCCTTCCATGGCTAAGAGCCCCATCCCCAGTCCCTGCTATTTTGCCCATAGCTGGGACCTCTGCATTTGACCCATCCTAGTGTTAGGAGCAGTGGGCAGCCATTAGGACAGTGCACGGGGAGCAGTGTAGGGAGTGCCTTGCTCAAGGGCACTTAGGCAGTAACCTGGTGTTTGAGGGTCTTGAACCGGTGACCTTGCTGCTCCCAAGCCAAGTCCTTATCCACTGAGCTACTGCCCCCCACCCAACAATGTACCTTTTCTACTGAGTACAACTACTGAAAATGTACCTATTCTACTGAGTACATGTTCTGACATTGTACCTATTATACAGAGTACATGTACTGACAATGTACCTATTCTACTGAGTACATGTACTGACAATGTACCTATTCTACTCAGTACAAGTACTGACAATGTACCTATTCTCTTCTACTGAGTACAAGTACTGAGAATGTACCTATTCTACTCAGTACAAGTACTGAGAATGTAACAATTATACTGAGTAAAAGTACTGAAAAAGTACCTATTATACTGAGTACATGAACTGACAATGTACCTATTGTACTGAGTACATGTACTTACAATGTACCTATTATACAGAGTATTGTCAATGTACCTATTCTACTGAGTACAAGTACTGACAATGTAACTATTCTACTGAGTACATGTACTGAGAATGTACCTATGCTACTGAGTACAAGTACTGGCAATGAACCTATTATACTGAGTTAAAGTACTAACAAAGTACCTATTATACTGAGTACAAGTACTGAGAATGTACCTATTCTACTGGGTACATGTACTGAGAATATACCTATTCTACTCAGTACAAGTACAGACAATGTACCTATTCTACTGAGTACATGTACTGACAATGTACCTATTCTACTCAGTACAAGTACTGAATATGTACCTAATCTCCTCAGTACAAGTACTGAGAATGTAACAATTATACTGAGTACAACTACTGAAAATGTACCTATTCTACTGAGTACATGTTCTGACATTGTACCTATTATACAGAGTACATGTACTGACAATGTACCTATTCTACTGAGTACAAGTACTGGCAATGTAACTATTCAACTGAGTACATGATCGGAGAATGTACCTATTCTACTAAGTACAAGTACTGGCAATGTACCTATTATACTGAGTTAAAGTACTGACAATGTACCTTTTCTACTGAGTACAAGTACTGACAATGTACCTAGCTTGGGGGTATGGCGCCGTACGAGATGGCTGCCGTGTCGCGA
The DNA here is from genome assembly GCA_027704905.1 of Muraenolepis orangiensis. NCBI lineage: Eukaryota > Metazoa > Chordata > Actinopteri > Gadiformes > Muraenolepididae > Muraenolepis > Muraenolepis orangiensis. The sequence goes on along the minus strand of CM051023.1, from coordinate 5,086,451 downwards.
GCTCCCGCACAACGACGCAGTTTTTTGTTATTTATTCTTTTTATCCCAACTATTTTAGTTCAGGATGTTAGCAGCAAGTTCACTTATAACTTTTGCACACTTCGGGAGATCAGATCGACAGTCGCTCGCCGCCTACCGGAGTTTTTTCATTCTTTCGACTCGGACGTCCCGCCCGAAGTCACAGCTGGATTATCTCCGTCCATCTTGGGCACGATTACACGCAAGCGTCGCCGGAGGAAGCGAGGGAAGCGAGCCGGCGTGCTAGTCAGGCTGAGATGTCGATCCGATCGCCCCCCACTACCCTCCATTCTACTGGCTAATGTACAGTCTCTGGACAATAAGTTAAGCGAACTACAGGCTCGTATTCAATTCCACCGGGAAACTAAGGACAATTGTATCATCTGCCTTACGGAGACATGGATGTCGGAGGGGGTTACCGACGCAGCTATCGAGCCGACGGGATTTTCCGTACACCGGGCGGACAGAACAAAGGCTCTCTCCGGTAAAGATCGCGGAGGGGGAGTATGTCTCATGATAAACAGTTCTTGGTGCAACCAAAGTCATGTACATCCCCTCAAGTCTTTCTGTTCCCCGGACCTGGAGTACCTGATGCTTATGTGCCGTCCACACTGGCTACCTCGGGAGTTTACAGCGGTAACCGTGACCGCTGTTTACATTCCCCCACAAGCCAACACGGACACAGCGCTGAAGGAACTGTACGGGGCTATCAGCGAACAGGAGTCGGCCCACCCCGAGGCTGCTCTTATCGTGGCGGGGGACTTCAACAAGGCGAACCTGAAGAAGGTTCTCCCGAAGTTCTACCAACACATAAAGAGCAACATACGGGGCGAGCGGATCCTCGACCACTGCTACACTCCCTTCCGTGATGGCTACAAGGCCCTCCTCCGCCCACCGTTCGGCAAATCAGATCACCGCTCTATCCAGCTACTCCCCGCCTATAGGCAGAGACTGAAGCAGCAACCGATCGCTGTGAGGGAGGTCCAATGCTGCTCGGACCAATCAGATTCTACGCTGCAGGATTGTTTTGATCACGCTGACTGGCACATGTTCCGCGTTGCCTCGGACAATAACATCAACGAGTACGCGTCGTCGGTCACCGGGTTCATCAAGAAGTGCATAGATGACGTTGTTCCGACCAAGTCGGTTCGGATATATCCCAACCAGAAACCGTGGATTAACGGCAATGTTCGCGCTGCCCTACATGCGCGTAACGCCGCCTTTGGTTCCGGGAATACGGAGGAATATACGAGAGCCCGTTACGACCTCCGTAAGACCATCGTCACTGCCAAGCGGGAGTATAAGGACAGAGTGGAAGATAAATTCAAGAAACACGATGCGAGGGGTATGTGGCAGGGGCTGCAGACGATAACGAACTTCAGAGGGAGAACCAGTTGTGTAGAGAACTCCTCTACCTCCCTCCCAGGAGAGCTAAATACATTTTTTGCTCGGTTCGACGTAAACGGCAGCCCGCCGAAGCCAGCACCGAATTATAAAAGACATTGCCCACCCCAGCCACGAACTGTACTCACTATTACCGTCAGGCAGGCGATACCGCAGTATCAAGTGTCGTACAAATAGGCTTAGAGATAGCTTCCACAGTCAGGCCATCAGGCTGCTGAACAAGGGCGTATAACATATAACAATGTATATTTTATTACATTGATTTATATATACATATTGCTCTTTTCTGTGCTGATTTTCGCATTTTATAAATTGCATTTTTTATTTTTATTTTATATTCTTTATTCTATTTTTATTCTATTTTTATCTATTTTTATTTTATCTTATTTTATAACTGCTGTCTGTCGTCGGGTATTGCACACAAGATTTTCACATCACTGCTTTATACTAAACTGTAAACTGTGAAGTGACAATAAACTTGACTTGACTTGACTTGACTATTCTACTCAGTACAAGTACTGACAATGTACCTATTCTACTCAGTACAAGTACTGACAATGTACCTATTCTCCTCAGTACAAGTACTGAAAATGTAACAATTATACTGAGTAAAAGTACTGAAAAAGTACCTATTATACTGAGTACATGAACTGACGATGTACCTATTGTACTGAGTACAAGTCCTGACAATGTACCTATTCTACTGAGTGCATGTACTTACAATGTACCTATTATACAGAGTACATGTACTGAAAAAGTACCTATTATACTGAGTACATGAACTGACAATGTACCTATTGTACTGAGTACAAGTCCTGACAATGTACCTATTTTACTGAGTACAAGTACTGACAATGTACCTATTATACTGAGTACATGTACTGACAATGTAACTATTATACTGAGTACAACTATTGACAATGTACCTATTCTACTGAATACATGTTCTGACAATGTACCTATTATACAGAGTACAAGTACTGACAATGTACCTAATCTCCTTAGTACAAGTACTGAGAATGTAACAATTATACTGAGTAAAAGTACTGACAAATTACCTATTATACTGAGTACATGAACTGACAATGTACCTATTGTACTGAGTACAAGTCCTGACAATGTACCTATTCTACTTAGTACATGAACTGACAATGTACCTATTATACTGAGTTCATGTACTGACAATGTACCTTTTCTCCTGAGTACAAGTACTGAGAATGTACCTATTCTACTCAGTACAAGTACTGACAATATACCTATTCTCCTCAGTACAAGTACTGAGAATGTAACAATTATACTTAGTAAAAGTACTGAAAAGGTACCTATTATACTGAGTACATGAACTGACAATGTACCTATTATAAAGAGTACATGTATTGTCAATGTACCTATTTTACTGAGTACAAGTACTGACAATGTACCTATTATACAGAGTACATGTATTGTCAATGTACCTATTATACAGAGTTAAAGTACTGACAATGTACCTTTTCTACTGAGTACAAGTACTGACAATGTAACTATTATACCGAGTACAACTATTGACAATGTACCTATTCTACTGAATACATGTTCTGACAATGTACCTATTATACAGAGTACATGTACTGACAATGTACCTATTCTACTGAGTACAAGTACTGACAATGTAACTATTCAACGAAGTACATGAACAGAGAATGTGCCTGTTATACTGAGTACAAGTACTGACAATGTAATTATTATACTGAGTACATGTACTGACAATGTAACTATTATACTGAGTACAACTATTGACAATGTACCTATTCTACTGAATACATGTTCTGACAATGTACCTATTATACAGAGTACATGTACTGACAATGTACCTATTCTACTGAGTACAAGTACTGACAATGTAACTATTCAACTAAGTACATGAACGGAGAATGTGCCTGTTATACTGAGGACAAGTACTGACAATGTACCTATTCTACTGAGTACATGTACTGAGAATGTACCTATTCTACTGAATACAAGTACTGGCAATGAACCTATTATACTGAGTTAAAGTACTGACAAAGTACCTATTATACTGAGTACATGAACTGACAATGTACCCATTATACTGAGTACATGTACTGACAATGTACCTATTATACAGAGTTAAAGTACTGACAATGTACCTTTTCTACTGAGTACAAGTACTGACAATGTAACTATTATACCGAGTACAACTATTGACAATGTACCTATTCTACTGAATACATGTTCTGACAATGTACCTATTATACAGAGTACATGTACTGACAATGTACCTATTCTACTGAGTACAAGTACTGACAATGTAACTATTCAACGAAGTACATGAACAGAGAATGTGCCTGTTATACTGAGTACAAGTACTGACAATGTACCTATTATACAGAGTACATGTACTGACAATGTAACTTTTATACTGAGTACAACTATTGACAATGTACCTATTCTACTGAATACATGTTCTGACAATGTACCTATTATACAGAGTACATGTACTGACAATGTACCTATTCTACTGAGTACAAGTACTGATAATGTAACTATTCTACTGAGTACATGTACTGAGAATGTACCTATTTTACTGAGTACAAGTACTGGCAATGAACCTATTATACTGAGTTAAAGTACTGACAAAGTACCTATTATACTGAGTACATGAACTGACAATGTACCCATTATATTGAGTACATGTACTGACAATGTACCTTTTCTACTGAGTACAAGTACTGAGAATGTACCTATTCTACTGAGTACATGTACTGACAATGTACCTATTATCCTGAGTACATGTACAGACAATGTACCTATTCTACTGAGTACATGTACTGACAATGTACCTATTCTACTCTGTACAAGTACTGACAATGTACCTAATCTCCTCAGTACAAGTGCTGAGAATGTAACAATTATACTGAGTAAAAGTACTGACAAATTACCTATTATACTGAGTACATGAACTGACAATGTACCTATTGTACTGAGTACAAGTCCTGACAATATACCTATTCTACTTAGTACATGAACTGACAATGTACCTATTATACTGAGTTCATGTACTGACAATGTACCTTTTCTACTGAGTACAAGTACTGAAAATGTACCTATTCTACTCAGAACAAGTTCTGACAATGTACCTATTCTCCTCAGTACAAGTACTGAGAATGTAACAATTATACTGAGTAAAAGTACTGAAAAAGTACCTATTATACTGAGTACATGAACTGACAATGTACCTATTATACAGAGTACATGTTCTGACAATGTACCTATTATACAGAGTACATGTACTGACAATGTACCTATTCTACTGAGTACAAGTACTGACAATGTAACTATTATACAGAGTACATGTTCTGACAATGTACCTATTATACAGAGTACATGTACTGACAATGTACCTATTCTACTGAGTACAAGTACTGACAATGTAACTATTCAACGAAGTACATGAACAGAGAATGTGCCTGTTATAATGAGTACATGAACTGACAATGTACCTATTATACTGAGTACAAGTACAGACAATGTACCTATTCTACTGAGTACATGTACTGACAATGTACCTATTCTACTCAGTACAAGTACTTACAATGTACCTATTCTCCTCAGTACAAGTACTGAGAATGTAACAATTATACTGAGTCAAAGTACTGACAAATTACCTATTATACTGAGTTCATGAACTGACAATGTACCTTTTCTACTGAGTACAAGTACTGAGAATGTACCTATTCTACTCAGTACAAGTACTGACAATGTACCTATTCTACTCAGTACAAGTACTGAGAATGTAACAATTATACTGAGTAAAAGTACTGAAAATGTACCTATTATACTGAGTACATGTACTTACAATGTACCTATTATATAGAGTACATGTATTGTACCTATTATACTGAGTACATGTATTGTCAATGTAACTATTATACTGAGTACATTTACTGACAATGTACCTATTATACTAAGTACTCTCTAGGTCGTCCTCAGATGAGCCCTCCATTGTTGCTTCCATTCATCCTGGTTTTCCATACATCTGGCCAGTTCATTGGTACTTTGTGCTCCTGCGCCATTCTTGAGTACGTCTACGTATTTTGGTGTGGGACGTCCTTGTGACCTATTCTACTGAGTACATGTTCTGACATTGTACCTATTATACAGAGTACATGTACTGACAATGTACCTATTCTACTGAGTACAAGTACTGGCAATGTAACTATTCAACTGAGTACATGAACGGAGAATGTACCTATTCTACTGAGTACAAGTACTGGCAATGTACCAATTATACTGAGTTAAAGTACTGACAATGTACCTTTTCTACTTTGTACAAGTACTGACAATGTAACTATTATACTGAGTACAACTATTGACAATGTACCTATTCTACTGAGTACAAGTACTGACAATGTAACTATTCAACAAAGTACATGAACAGAGAATGTGCCTGTTATACTGAGTACAAGTACTGGCAATGAACCTATTATACTGAGTTAAAGTACTAACAAAGTACCTATTATACTGAGTACATGAACTGACAATGTACCTATTATACTGAGTACAAGTACTGAGAATGTACTTATTCTACTGGGTACATGTACTGAGAATATACCAATTCTACTCAATACAAGTACAGACAATGTACCTATTCTACTGAGTACATGTACTGACAATGTACCTATTCTACTCAGTACAAGTACTGACAATGTACCTATTCTCCTCAGTACAAGTACTGAGAATGTAACAATTATACTGAGTCAAAGTACTGACAAATTACCTATTATACTGAGTACATGAACTGACAATGTACCTATTGTACTGAGTACAAGTCCTGACAATGTACCTATTCTACTGAGTTCATGAACTGACAATGTACCTATTATACTGAGTTCATGTACTGACAATTTACCTTTTCTACTGAGTACAAGTACTGAGAATGTACCTATTCTACTCAGTACAAGTACTGACAATGTACCTATTCTACTCAGTACAAGTACTGAGAATGTAACAATTATACTGAGTAAAAGTACTGAAAAAGTACCTATTATACTGAGTACATGAACTGACAATGTACCTATTGTACTGAGTGCAAGTACTGACAATGTACCTATTATACAGCATGTACTGAGTACTTCCTGTACTGACTACAGACTACAGTATATTAGTCTTATTCCTGCTGTAATGAAGTGATATATGATGATATATTAGTGATATATATTGATGATATATCACAGATCAGAGTTGACTACAGTATGTTAGTCTTCTTCCTGCTGTAATAAAGTGATATATGATGATATATTAGTGATTTATATTGATGATACATCACAGATCAGAGTTGACTACAGTATCTCTGACTCGGTATCAAAGCATGATGAACCAGTTGGTCCAGTTCCCCCTCCCAGTTCAGTTCCTTTCAGACTAACCTCTTCTAGGCTGTTGTTCCATGACTTCACTCAGTCATGAACTATAATAACCTTATTAACATATGAACCATAGACAGAGAGCTCTGATGACTAGAAGCTCAGACACACACAGTCTCTGACCGTACTTTGATTAATTTAGAATAAAATCAGAAGTGTACACAAATTGTAACATGATGTCATTTATTATTCAGAAACACAAACTTTAATCAATATAGACTATTGATTACTGACTGCAACTCTTTCTCTAAAATGGTTCACAATCTTGTTGGGTTGGATTCTTCTTGTGTTGTTTCCTGGTTGGTTTTTCCGGTTACACCCTTTACAGGCAGACACACACACCCACACACACACACACACACACACACACACATGCAAAGCATGCGCTCTACCACTGAGCGACATCCCCTTTCATGTTACTTGCTTCTCATCTCTATAACCACACCTTCAAACAGAAACACATTTGAGATACGGTTGTAGAGACTAGAATTTGTGTTTGGATATTTGGATCTGATGGTGAATCCAGTGAACTGATCACATGTTGGAGTTGAGCAGGAGTCAAACCTCTTGGGTTCAAAGGAGAGGCTGTACTTTTACTAATGGTTGTCAGCGGGATTAGAACTATGGCAGGGAGACTGTTAGGAACCCCCTTAGAGGGCTGGTCTAGGGGAAGAAGGGGTGAACCTAACAGGCCTTGGCAGCATACAATGCGTGCAGGCAATACTGGCGTGCAGGTCGGTGCTATGCTAACGTCACTGGCGTGCAGGTCGGCGGAAACACGGAACAAGGACCACGGGGATATGGTGCAAAAAGTAACGGGTTTATTTTTGGAGTAAATGAGGACAAAAATAAACCACAATAATACTTTTTCACGAGGACACACAGGTAGGGGAGACTAGGGGAGGACGCTAAAAAACAGACCGGGTGTCAAAGGAATGAAAACAGCAAAACACCCCCAGCTATTCCTGGCACCCTATCACTTCTAGTACCCTAAACTAAGAACACAATACAATGTCTTACTAACTAGCTGTCCCACCTAATCTAATCCCAGAAACACAGGAGGTGACACCCGCCTTGAAACGCTAGCCTAGTGTAAATAGAAAGAGTTGAACCTACGTGATGCGTGGTGTAAACCCATGGGCGTCTTACCTCGGCATACCTCGCCCTCCCCATGGGGCTTCACTACTGGGAACAATGGTGACTGAAGAGCAACGAGAAGCAGGCCCAACACAGAGTGCTAACAGCATGCCAAACAAACATATCATCCCCTCTTCTCCCACACAAAGGGAGTGGGAGACTGAAGTAGCGCCCACACCCCTCTGATTGGCCCATTGGCTGGTTGGCTGGTTGGCTGATTGATCAAAGGGGGACTGACAAACCAACGATGATTGACAGGGGGCGGGACAAACCAGTACCTGGGAGAGGAAACAGAGGGAGAAACAAACATACGTGCAACATGCAACATGCAACGAACACATTCGTAACAGAGACCACAATGGATATCTAGTCCATCGCCTTAACCACTCGGCCACGACAACACGTGGACATAACTGTCATGTTTAATTTTCCATCAAACAGTTTGCATTTCATTGTATGGGGTAGACGGCATGAATTATTTTGAATAAAATCCAAGCATCCACACCACTTTATCAACATAACAAGATCTTTGAGATGTCATACATGCAAAGCATGCGCTCTACCACTGAGCTACATCCCCTTTCACCTTGCTTCTTATAAGCACAACTTATCAAACTGTATCAAATTGGAGATATCGTTGCAGAGACTACATTTTGTCATCTTCTTTGGATATGATGATGAATCTAGTAAACTGATCACGTCTTGTTGATCAAAAATCTTAGTTTTAAAGAATCTTAGGAAAGGAAAGATCTTACCAATCGTTGTCGGCAGGATTCAAACCTACGCGGGGAGAACCCAATGGATTTCTAGTCCATCACCTTAACCACTAGAAGAAAGATGGGGCAAAAGTGTCTGCTACTGTGGGGGGAGAAGAGAGGGAGAGGGGGAGAAAGCGAGGGGGAGAAAGTATACAGGCGGCAGTATTGCTCAGGAGGTTTAACGGTTGCTTCACAACCGCATGGTTGCTGGTTCGATCCCCCGGCTCCTCCTAGCAAAAACTGTCGAGGTGTCTTTGAGCAAGACACCATACCATAACTTGGTAACATAACTGCTCCCCGGGCGCTGTATAAAAAGCTGCCCTCAGCTCCTAGGATGGGTGAAACGCAAAAAACACATTTCACTTCATGTTTGTACGTGCATGTGACCAATAAAGAGGACATTGTGAGTTAAAATAAAATATATCTTTGCACTCGATCAAGTTCCAAATCCCTACTTTCTTGACTTTTACTAAATATGTCTGTTGTACCACCCTGTGTTCATACATTTTTTAAATCAGACCGGGATAAGCTATTATAGAGCATTTTTGATGTATTCCTGTGTAATTGTTTTTTTTCCAAGGAAGCAGCCGTCAGGGGTCAAATAACACTTGTGACTTCCAAGGATGCAATGCTCTTTTTCTCTCAGCAGTGGTCGCAAGGGGACATTCTGAAGTGAATAAGATTGCTATCTATAGGTAGATATAGATAGATAGATAGATAGATAGATAGATAGATAGATAGATAGATAGATAGATAGATAGATAGATAGATAGATAGATAGATAGATAGATAGATAGATAGATACACAGACAGCTAGACAGACACACAGACAGACAGACAGACAGACAGACAGACAGACAGACAGACAGACAGACAGACAGACAGACAGACAGACAGATACAGACAGACAGACAGATACAGACAGACAGATACAGACAGACAGACAGACAGACAGACAGATACAGACAGACAGACAGACAGATAGAGACAGACAGATACAGACAGACAGACAGACAGACAGATAGGTACAGACAGACAGATACAGACAGACAGACAGGTACATACAGACAGACAGGTACATACAGACAGACAGATAGAGACAGACAGACAGACAGAGACAGACAGACAGACAGGTAGATACAGACAGACAGATAGACAGACAGATAGATAGAGACAGACAGACAGACAGATAGGTACAGACAGACAGACAGACAGATACAGACAGACAGACAGGTACAGACAGACAGACAGATAGAGACAGACAGACAGATAGAGACAGACAGACAGACAGACAGATACAGACAGACAGACAGACCGATAAATAAATAAATAAATACTGACAGACAGACAGGTAGATACAGACAGACAGACAGACAGATAGAGACAGACAGACAGACAGACAGACAGACAGACAGATACAGACAGAGACAGACAGACAGACAGACAGATACAGACAGACAGACAGACAGACAGATACAGACAGACAGACAGACAGACAGACAGACAGACAGACAGACAGACAGACAGACCGATAAATAAATACAGACAGACAGACAGACAGACAGATAGATACAGACAGACAGATAGACAGACAGATAGATAGAGACAGACAGACAGACAGATAGATAGAGACAGACAGACAGACAGACAGACAGACAGACAGACAGACAGACAGACAGACAGGTAGATACAGACAGACAGATAGACAGACAGATAGATAGAGACAGACAGACAGACAGATAGGTACAGACAGACAGACAGACAGATACAGACAGACAGACAGGTACAGACAGACAGACAGATAGAGACAGACAGACAGATAGAGACAGACAGACAGACAGACAGATACAGACAGACAGACAGACCGATAAATAAATAAATACAGACAGACAGACAGATACAGACAGACAGACAGACAGACAGACAGACAGACAGACAGACAGACCGATAAATAAATAAATACAGACAGACAGACAGACAGACAGGTAGATACAGACATTCAGATAGACAGACAGACAGATACAGACAGACAGACAGACAGACAGACAGATACAGACAGACAGACAGACAGACAGACAGACAGACAGACAGACCGATAAATAAATAAATACAGACAGACCGATAAATAAATAAATACAAGTCAAGTCAAGTCAAGTCAAGTTTATTGTCACTTCACAGTTTACAGTTTAGTATAAAGCAGTGATGTGAAAATCTTGTGTGCAATACCCGACGACAGACAGCAGTTATAAAATAAGATAAAAATAGATAAAATAGATAAAAATAGAATAAAAATAGAATAAAGAATATAAAATTAAAATTAAAAATGCAATTTATAAAATGCAAAAATCAGCACAGAAAAGAGCAATATGTATATATAAATCAATGTAATAAAATATACGTTGTTATATGTTATACGCCCTTGTTCAGCAGCCTGATGGCCTGAGAGACAGACAGACAGACAGACAGACAGACAGGTAGATACAGACATTCAGATAGACAGACAGACAGATAGAGACAGACAGATAGGTACAGACAGACAGATAGAGACAGACAGACAGACAGATACAGACAGACAGACAGACAGATAGAGACAGACAGACAGACAGACAAATACAGACAGACAGACAGACAGACAGACATACAGATACAGACAGACAGACAGATAGATACAGACAGACAGACAGACAGACCAATAAATAAATAAATACAGACAGACAGTCAGACAGACAGATAGACAGACAGACAGATAGAGACACACAGACAGACAGATACAGACAGACAGACATATAGAGACAGACAGACAGACAGACAGACCGATAAATAAATAAATACAGACAGACAGACAGACAGGTAGATACAGACAGACAGATAGACAGACAGACAGACAGACAGATAGAGACAGACAGACAGACAGACAGACCGATAAATAAATAAATACAGACAGACAGACAGACAGGTAGATACAGACAGACAGATAGACAGATACAGACAGACAGACAGGTAGAGACAGACAGACAGACAGACAGTCAGAGAGAGAGAGAGAGAGAGAGAGAGAGAGAGAGAGAGAGAGAGAGAGAGAGAGAGAGAGAGAGAGAGATAGGGAGAGACAGAGACAGAGAGACAGAGAGAGAGTGAGCTAGGGAGAGAGAGGGAGACAGAGAGCGAGATAGGAAGACAGGGAGAAATTGACTGCTATCAGAACCTAAACTAAATTGGCAAAATGCATGGAACTCCCTAAATCATTTCCTGCTGTCCTGCCCAACATATAACATCATTAGGAAAGAATACTACCCCAAATTTGAAAATATTATTCCATATTTTTGTCTTTTTTCACAAGAACAAAAGCTAACATTTGTTTTTGGAGAGGAAGAAAAATCTATGCCACTTGAAGCAACGTTTGTAACAGCATGTCACAACCTATGCAGGGATAGGCATTCTATTCAAATGCTAATTATATTCAAAGTACATTTAAAATGCGAAATGTACTGGCCAGGGGGAGGGGAGGTGTGAAACGACAGCGCTCCTTGGTGGGGAACAATTGTTCATTAACAGTTCTGTTCTCCCCAGACGTGTAAGAAGCAGTGTTGATTTTCACAAATCTATCAAATGTCTCTGATATCATGGCAAAATGATAATGGAATGCATGACTGAGCATCCACCTGATGTTCAAAGCCAACATCTATGGGTGGATAGAATTTTCTCATGGACTGATGATGTCAGAGATCTGAAACTGTGTGAGTGTGTACATATTACCTTTTGTAATGGCCCAAATGAATTTGGAAATGTTTTGACTTTTGATTTATTCAAATGTTTACTGCAGTGTATGGAATGGAAGCCCTATCAAATCCAACAAATTGACATCAAATTTTGTTTTTTTCTAATATTTGTAAGTAGTATAAATCTTTTTATTGTAATGATAATACACAACCCACGTTTGTGGATAGCATAGGCAATTATCTGGTATTCCATTGAAAAATCCCAAACAATAACTTATTTTCATATTTTAGGTCCTCTTTGTTTTTCACACAAGCTTGAAATAGGCCTACATTTACACAAGGCTTTCATCTAAAGCATTTCCACACCCTTTTAAATCATGCTGTATACTTTACAGTATGAATTGTATGACCCCTCTCTTGACATCTCTTCATATCCTCTCTCTCTCTATCAACCACATATCACATACCACATATCAACATTTTATCACAGAGTGCCACAAGCTAGGTTGCCTGATTGAATAGCACAATGACAGTAGGCCTATGTTCTATCCACAAACAAACAATTGTTTGTGTTGTTACAACACAATACACTTAGGTAGCGACTATACATCATTTATATTAATATTTTTCACATTTCTCTATGTCTTGCAATTATATTTTCCGGCACACAGTGCAGTTATTGTTAATACTGCGTACTGTTTGCACATTCCTACGGAGCCCCCCTGGGGTCACATGGAAAAAATGGACGTGTGTACGGTTTCGTAATCCGATCCCTCGGTTTAGTAATACGTTCCCTCGGTTTAGTAATCCGATCCCTCAGTTTAGTAATACTTTCCCTCGATTTAGTAATCCGATTCCTCGGTTTAGTAATACGTTCCCTCGGTTTAGTAATACCTTCCCTCGGTTTAGTAATCCGATCCCTCAGTTTAGTAATAAGTTCCCTCGGTTTAGTAATCCGATCCTTCGGTTTAGTAATCCGATCCCTCGGTTTAGTAATCCGTTCCCTCTGTTTAGTAATACGTTAAGCTATAACTTTGTTGGATTGTTAATGTAGGGGGTCGTCTCGGGTAGAACGGTGATGGTGTGCTTTTTTGGAAGGATGATGTGTAATATACAGTATGTGTTTGGGAGTAGCATTCTGAATAGTACCTATTTAAAACATCTGTGTATGAAGGTCTATTACCATTATTATTTCAGTACAGAATATACTTGTATACATGTGATTTGATTTAGAAACTAGATTTTAAAACTCGGTTTTTAGTTTGCCTATTATTTAAGTAGGCTAAATGGCGAAAACCGGAAGCTTGTGTTTGCTTAGACTTACGAGGATCACACAGCTGACCACAAGTGGGTTGTGGTGTTTGACTGGTTCATGGACATGTGTCAATAAAAACACCGCCATACTTAATAGGCACTGACATCAGATCATCTTTCTCCCAAGAGTGTAGGCAACGTAGGCAATTGCCTGGGGCCCCGAGCTGGAAAGGGGCCCCGAGCTGGAAGGGGGCCCCTGAGGAGAACAGATTATATTGAACCACTGCGACGATTCCCCCCCCCCCCCCCGCGCTTCGTGGTGTTCGATTCACTCTCCCCCCGTTGGGCTTCTAGATTCCCGTTGTGTAATGCGGCATTTACCCTGATATTTTCAGAAATGACGAAGACTGGTATACCCGAGGCGTATCGGGCAGGTATCCTGAGCCTGTATGCCGAGGGTACCGGTTCACCACAGGTACCGAGCCGGGCTCTAGGAGATGGAAGGCTGTCATGAAGCGCATTGACGCCTGTCCATTGACTCCTCCATTTAATTTGCCAATGCGTGAATATGATATCTTCAGGAAACAAATCCCCTGCAAATGTGGATATCACAAGGTAAGGGATTTACAAACTTATTTTTCAGTCAGCTGAGCAAACAGGTGCAGAGTGCAGCTCAAGTGCAAAGAGGCCGGTCCTCCCTGGTCCTCGTACGGGCAGGGTCATCTACCACCTGCCCCATCTCCTCCTCCCTGGTCCTCAGACTGGCAGGGTCATCTACCACTAGCCCCATCTCCTCCTCCCTGGTCCTCGTACGGGCAGGGTCATCTACCACCAGCCCCATCTCCTCCTCCCTGGTCCTCGTACGGGCAGGGTCATCTACCACCCGCCCCATTTCCTCCTCCCTGGTCCTCGTACGGGCAGGGTCATCTACCACCCGCCCCATCTCCTCCTCCCTGGTCCTCGTACGGGCAGGGTCATCTACCACCCGCCCCATCTCCTCCTCCCTGGTCCTCGTACGGGCAGGGTCATCTACCACCCGCCCCATCTCCTCCTCCCTGGTCCTCGTACGGGCAGGGTCATCTACCACCAGCCCCATCTCCTCCTCCCTGGTCCTTGTACGGGCAGGGTCGTATACCACCAGCCCCATCTCCTCCTCCCTGGTCCTCGTACAGGCAGGGTCATCTACCACCCGCCCCATCTCCTCCTCCCTGGTCCTCGTACGGGCAGGGTCATCTACCACCCGCCCCATCTCCTCCTCCCTGGTCCTCGTATGGGCAGGGTTATCTACCACCCGCCCCATCTCCTCCTCTCTGGTCCTCGTACGGGCAGGGTCATCTACCACCCGCCCCATCTCCTCCTCCCTGGTCCTCGTACGGGCAGGGTCATCTACCACCCGCCCCATCTCCTCCTCCCTGGTCCTCGTATGGGCAGGGTCATCTACCACCCGCCCCATCTCCTCCTCTCTGGTCCTCGTACGGGCAGGGTCATCTACCCCCAGCCCCATCTCCTTGGAGTCAGCGAAAGGCAGCACGCGACGACCAGGAGTGTGTGGAAAGAGGAGAGCCACCAGAAAAGCGGCACTGCAAACAGAATTATCATTATCTGTGTAAATTATGTGGTCATTCAAAAAGTAAAACCACTGGTCATACCCAGTCTAAGGGAAAGTGGTACTGTCCAGCATCTGGACAAACCATCACAGAGTGGAAAGACAATCAATAAACCCTGCAGTGTTGTCTTTAAAATGTTGTGTCAGTGTCAGTTTGTGTATTTTTTAAGTGTATTTTTTCAATTGTTGTTATTTAAAGTAAATATGTTCAGTGTGTTCAAATTGGATAAATGGTCTTCCAGAAAAAAGGAAGACCATTTTATTTTTTACCTGTCAACTTGTTATTTATATGAAAACAAGTACATATGATTTGTAAAAGCTTAAAAGTGAGTGAAAAGTCCATTGTTTTTCAAGATTCTAGATTTGTATTTATCACATACACACCCAGGGTGTGCAGTGGAATAACAAAGGGCCAGTGGCTGGCAGGAATGTGCAAACAACAGTACACAGAACACACAATAAGAGAACTGAGTGCAGGAACATAGAATTACAAGATCAATGAAAAATAGTTATAGAAATGATGTATAGTCGCTACCTAAGTGTATTGTGTTGTAACAATTGTGTTTTATTGGTATAGGAATATGTAGGACATCTCTCTATCTCTCTCCACATTTACATTAAGCGCATTTAGCAGAAGCTTTTATTAAAAATGTGACTTACAAGTACATTTGTATGGTAAAAACAGCAATATATTACTGAGGTAAATAAAGACACAAATAGAACAATTGCATTCCCAATTGCAGGCCAATAGAAAAATCGTCCCAACTACTAGGATGCCTGCGTAGCGACATAAAGTGCATTAACAACACGCTATCTACTACTACAAGATAAACACAACGCACAGTATGGTCAAAACGGTGCCCAAAAGCACAAAAAGTATAACGAGCATAAGCAGAGCACATGAATTCTCTCTCTCTCTCTCTCTCTCTCTCTCTCTCTCCCTCCTCCCCTCCTCTTTCCCCCCTCTCTCCCACTCTCCCTCTCTTCTTCCCTCACCGTAGCAGTCCCTTTTGCCCCATCTCTGGCCGAGTGGATAAGGTGATGGACTGCTAATCCATTGTGCTCTTCACGGGTGGGTTCGAATCCGATCATCATTGTTTCAAGTCATTGTTACAGCTCAGATTGACTCTGTTTTTAAAATTTGATGTGTAAAATCTTCAGCACAGGAATGGATCTAAGACATACACCTTCAGAGTCGGAAATTACATTAAGAAGGATAAGTAAATAGACAACAATGCATTGGCCGGGAGTCGAACCCAGGTCAACTGCTAGGATGGCAGCTATGCTCACAACTATACCACCAATGCTTCTCATTGTAAAGAGAAATGCAATTGATCATTGAAACCATGAATTGACCCAAGTTTCAGGGTCGACCTTGCAGTTCACTGGTCTTTAAGTTATAAAAATGGTTACTATGAAGTTATTTTATTTAATGCTATGTAAACCAAAGGGTTACATGTAAACAAAAGGTGTAATGTTTAGCACTCTGGACTCTGAATCCAGAGATCCGACTTCAAGTCTCGGTGGAACCTTGTTTGCTGTGGCTCTTTATCAATAACTGAACTGCTCTTCTGTTTTTCAGCGGTTAAAGGGTGTTTTCCAGAGCACATTCAATACAGTATCGAATATTGTGCACAGATCTGCAGTTTCTGCAGCGATGAGGTGGCCGAGTGGTTAAGGGGATTGACGGCTAATCCACTTTGCTCTGCACGCATGATTTCGAATCCCATCCTCATAGTTTCAAGTCTTTGTCAGAATGACATTCGCTGGGAATAAACTGCTTGGAAGGCAGCTTCCTATATTCTTACTATACCACCAACTCATTTCATTGAATAGACAAATGCAATTGATAATTGAAACCATGAATTCACCCAAGTTTCAGGGTCATCCATGCAGTTCACTGGTCTCCAAGTTTATATATGGTTATGGTTAAATGCTATATAAACCATGTTACCGCATATTTGTTTAAAGCTTAATTTGTCTCATTTCAGTTTTGGTTGGAGATGCTTTTATTTTGAAGGCGACGTTGAGGTGTTGACAGGAAGATATACGCAGACGGAGATTTACGGTTTAATAACCGTTAATATTTAATGTATTAGCACACGAAGAGGCACAAGGTTTGTTTAAGGTGTAAGACTGTAAGGCAGAGATTTGTAGTTTTGTATATCATTCTAGTGTTGTGCCTCCCCCACGCTCTAATCGATCCCAGGTGTTGCCCATCATAATCAGGCCTACTGAGACTAATTAACACCTGGGATCTACCCTTCTTTAGGCTGCCGAGGACCGACGTCGGGCGCTTGGTTATTGTGAACCACTGTCACGAGAGACTGCGTGTTCCAGCTCCTACCTCGCCAAGTATCCTGTCCAACCCTGCCTAGTTTATGTTTTTGATGTTGGAGATTACAGTAAAGATATTTTTTCCTTTGTTTGAGTGTCCGTGTCTCGCAACTTCTGGGTTCTTTGGCACATTTGGTTCTTCGGTCTCGTTGGGGTCTAACAGAATAACCAAGCCAAAAATTGAGCCAAGCCGGGAACCCAGAAGCGGGGCACGGGACACCGTCCGAGTTACGCAAGATTGTAACAGAACAAGCCATCGAGCTTACCCAACTGCAGGCCGAACTGGGAAAGGCTTTTCCCTCGGTCCAGTCCCAGATTGCGGTGCTGGAGAACACGTCGCAGACTACCGTCAGTACGGTCACCAGTCTCACCGCCAAGGTGGATGCTATGACTGGAGCCCTAGCGTCCATCCAGCGATCTCTGGACGCGTTAGCCGTCAGCACCTATCCAGCCCCAGGTTCCGGTCCGGGAACCAGTTTGTCCTACGTCCTAGCTGGCCCCGATGTCCCCGCAGGGTCGTCGGTTGCGCCGAGCCCAGTTTGGTTAGCCCCAGATCGTTCGGGGGCGATTTGAACCAGTGACGTGGGTTCATAGCTCAGTGTGAGTTGCTGTTCACACATCAGCCGTCCAAGTATTCCTCGGGTGGGGCCAGGATTGCTTTTGTGATGTCCCTCCTTGCCGACAGAGCTCTCAGCTGGGCGATAGCCGCGGTGAACAGCGACGGGGGTTATGCCACCGATTACCCCCTGTTCAAGCAAGAGTTTTGCGCGGTCTTTGACCATCCATTGGACGGGCTGGATTCTGCAAGCCGGCTGCTAGTTTGCCGTCAGGGGTCTTGCTCGGTGGCCGATTTCACGGTGGAGTTCCGGATCCTTGCAATAGAGAGTGGTTGGGACGATAGAGCACTCCTCTGTCTCTATCGCAAGGGCTTGAGCGACGCCGTCAAGGACCTCATCGTTCGAGACAGCCCGGAGACGCTGAGAGAGTTGATCACACTGGCACTCCAAGCTCGCCAGTAAGGGGCATACGGGTGAGCAAGACATCCCTTTCCCCGCCCCATAGTACGTTAAATCGTCTTTTTCCGGCCACCTTAGCCTGGGGTACGGAGACCTTGTCGGTTGGCGCTCTCATAGACTCGGGTGCCGACGAGTGTCTACTGGATGTTACTCTAGCCCGACAGGCGGGAGTCCCTTTGGTGGCTTTAGATCGCACCCTCTCTCCTCGGGCCATAGATGGGCATTCTTTGGGTACTATTACGCACGCTACTGACCTTCTCACACTCACTCTTTCGGGAAATCACTCTGAGTCCATTCGTTTTTTTGTTTTGCACGCCCCCACGGCGCCTCTAGTGTTGGGTAGACCCTGGCTGGAGAGGCACGACCCTCACATCTCCTGGGCATCTGGGCGGGTTTTGGGGTGGAGTACAGCTTGTCACGCTACCTGTTTGCGTTCCGCCTTGTCTCCGTCCAGCGGTTCCAGGCCTGTGTCCTCTCCACCAGATATCACTGGGGTGCCTCACATTTATCACGACCTCTCTCTGGCGTTTAGTAAGGACAGAGCCCTCTCACTCCCCCCTCACCGGCCTTATGATTGTCCCATCGACCTCCTTCCTGGGGCCGCCCTTCCTAAGAGGCGGCTCTACAACATCTCCCAGCCGGAGAGGGAGGCGATGCGCAACTATATCGCTGAGTCCCTAGCCTCAGGCCTTATAAGGCCGTCGTCTTCGCCCCTCGCAGCGGGCTTCTTCTTCGTGGCTAAGAAGGACGGTGGCCTGAGGCCCTGT
>CM051023.1:5052018-5062018 GCA_027704905.1 Muraenolepis orangiensis | reverse complement strand
GTTATTATAGTTCATGACTGAGTGAGTCATGGAACAACAGCCTAGAAGAGGTTAGTCTGAAAGGAACTGAACTGGGAGGGGAACTGGACCAACTGGTTCATCATTCAAGATTCAAGATTCAAGATAACTTTATTTATCCCGAGGGAAATGAAGGTGCAACAGTTGAAACAGGGGGAATAAATGCACACAAAATATACTAATACCTAAAAACTAAAAACGAAATACTAAATAACAACAAACTAACAAAACAAAACTAGTATAAACAAAATATAACTAAATTAACTCTAAATTAAATCTAAATGTATTGTTATATGAATTGCACAATTTACAGTATTATTACAGTAATACGTAGGTATATACAATATACAACAATACTTATAGTGCAAATTGGCAGTAATAAAATACTAATAAATAACTCAGATGAATACTGAAAAAGTGACATGTGAAAAGTGAAAAGTGAAATAGAATTTAAAGTGCACAATTTCAGTGAAAGGATTTACAGTGCGTTGACCAAAAAATAATAACACAGTGCGTTGACCACAGGTCACTGAGTCTCCACTGTCCCTCTCACGACCCGAGGTAGATGAATTATAGAGACTGATGGCCACAGGAAGAAAGGACTTCCTGTGGCGTTCTGTCATCATGCTTTGTTACCGAGTCAGAGATACTGTAGTTGTAGAGGGTTCAGAAAATGCCTCTATTTAAAGTTTCGCAGTAAAACATACATTCTTTAAGATGATCAGAACTACTCTAATAGATTATCATAACTACCCACATCTTATTAGACTTCCAAGTCAGTAGATGGCGCTCCTGCGCTCCTGTGAATCATAGAGGAAACACTAGTCTTGGCCCTACGCATGCGCAGCTCAGTAATAAACCGCTGCCGGCTGAGCAAGGCATGAGAATGTAACGTGTCTTGTTCTTCATGTTTCACAGGTAATCATATAATATATATATATATAACTATCTAAAACATTCCCAAGGGTGTTAAAACTAATGTGAACTGTCAGTGACATGTTTTGTAACGTTTTGAGTGTACCTGAAGTAAGTTTGGACGAGTAGTTTTATTGTTTTGTGGAGTTGAATAATTGCTGCTGCCAGGTAGTTTGTTACTCTGTGTTTCAGCACAGAAATCACACGTGGTGCGCGTGCACGCGTGCACGTGCTTGTGTGACTGAAAACGTGTTCATGTTATTTTCTGTATTTGAGCGAATGGTATTTGGAGTAAAGAATACAGAAGGGTTATAGTTTTGCACTTTATTTTGGTTTTATGAAGAATACATTGTATTTTTGTATTATTTGATTTATTGTATTTTTGCAATATTGTGAAGTAAACTGTCTGTTGGACTGTTAAACAATATTTTTGATGTTGAGAACTTGAAATTATATGATTGTGATGTTGAGATGCTGCATGTTTAGTAATAAACCGCTGCCGGCTGAGCAAGGCATGAGAATGTAACGTGTCTTGT
This sequence comes from Muraenolepis orangiensis, assembly GCA_027704905.1. Lineage (NCBI taxonomy): Eukaryota > Metazoa > Chordata > Actinopteri > Gadiformes > Muraenolepididae > Muraenolepis > Muraenolepis orangiensis. Next base: position 5,060,549 of record CM051023.1, on the reverse strand, counting down.
TCTTCATGTTTCACAGATCCACAGTGCACCATGCCTGTGTATCACTTGGACCGACCCAGACTCCCCTAGGTCTGAGGCCGGTAACAATTGGGGGCTCGTCCGGGATCAGCGCCACCTAGCTGGGAAAGTGGGAACTGCCACGGAGAGAACCTGTGCCTAAAGCTTCAGGGAAGGCTGCATCGCTGTGCGTCATCCAGAGAGTAGAGGACACAGGGGCTAAAGATGGCTACCACAACCCCACGACGGATGCTGATCTTCAAGATCCAAAAGAGACTCGTCACTTTCAGTACCACTCAGTTACTGGCTGTTGCCAGTGAGGTTGATGAAGACAGAGACACTGAGGACCTTGCGGTCCTGAGTGAACCAGAACTATTTGATTTGATTAACCATTATCTAAGAAGTGAGAAGTTGAAAGGCATGGAGGATGGAAGGCATGTCTCAAATCCTTCACCTCGACGACATGTTAGATGAGATGTTAAGACCCCCGGATAGAGGAGATGCTGTGGGAGGAGCTGGCGTTGAAGGAGCTGACGACGGAGGAGTAGTCGATGCTGCACCCCTCCAGGTGGAAGATACAGAGACTCGTCAACAGACCAGTTCAACTACAGCGACCATGGACAGTCAACTGCTGTACCCAACCAGGGAAAGAGACATTCACACACCACAACCGACCATGGACAGGGACAATAACGCACCAGCCAGGAACCTCGCCACTACATCACCAGCCAGATCCATCATCAACAGTGCAGGTGGTGCCCCTCCTGGCCGTGCCAGTCCGTCCTCCAGTATGGGTGAGCAGGTGGTGAGATTTACTGATGTAGCTGCTCTGTTTCCACGCAGAGAGTTTAAACTTTATGGTGGCCAGATTTCTGACACAGGGTCTGATATGTCATACAGTAGCCTTTGTAAACAAATGGATGAAGGGTTACATGAAGGGTTTAGTGAGTCAGAGGTTATCCGTGCTCAAGATAACTAAACCTGGTACATTCAGGGAGATGTTAACCAACAAAGATGACCTTACTATGAGTGAGTTAAAATGCTTTCTCCGCTCCCATATTAGAGACAAAAACAGCACTGATCTCTTTCAGGAGCTTAGTACTGCCAGACAGCAAGACAAAGAGGGCCCACAGCTATTTTTGTACAGAAGAGTTGTTTTTGAGTCACAACAGCCAGGTGCAGATTTTTGTTATGACAGAAAGCTTGTTCAAGGTACATTCCTTCACACACTCTACCAAGGGTTAAATGAGAAAAATAACCATGTCAGATGTGATCTCAAACCTTTCCTCACAGACTTTAATGATGACCTTCTCTTAGAACAGATCACTAAGTCCACAAGTGAGGAGGCAGATAGGTTGAGACGCCTTGGTACAGTTACTAAAACCCGACCAGTGACTGTAAGTGCAGCTCAGACTGAGCAGACTGACCAGATTGAACAGACCACAGTTGACTCTGAATTACAGGCTAACTGTGCTGCTATTCTAGAGCTGACTGCACAAGTGGCTTCACTGACCAAACACTTTAGCACAACTAATTGGCAAGCGATGTATGGTCTCATGTGCAATTAATGGGGTCCCACTCCAAATGCTGCTCAACTCAGGGGCCCAGGTGACCATGGTGGGGAGGGCGTGGGTAGAGAAAGCGTTGCCCAGTGTCAAAATCCAGCCACTCTCATTCCTATTTCCCGATCAAGCCCTTGAAATATCTGCAGCAAATGGTACAGTGGTTCCCTTTGATGGATGGGCTTATGTTGATTTACAGATACGCAGTGAGAGCCATGGACATGCTGACATACAAGTGCCCATATTAATCAGTCAGAGCTGTGTTAACTGTCCCATTTTAGGTAGCAATGTCATTGCAGAGATGATCAAAGTGAACAAAGAACAGGTGGATATTACAGCCATACTGAAGGAAGCCATGAGTGTCAGCGAAAGCACAGTGGAAACCCTGATTTCTGTTCTCCAGATACTGGCTCCTGATGAAACGCCTCCCCAGTGTTGGAAAGAAAGGACTAACTATCCTCGCTGGCTAAATCTGTGAGGTGAAGTGCAGAGTCAGAGCATGGCCCCAGGGCAGAACAATGTTATTTGAGCCCAGCCCAGAAAACAACTGTCCTGAGGGTTTAGACCCCTTTCCCTCTTTAGTAGATGTCCCCAGTGGCTCATCAAAAATTGCCAAAAATCCCTATTCCGAATTTCACTAAACATGACATCTATCTGTCACAGAGAACCATTCTGGGCACACTTGAGGAAATTACTGAGGCCAAACCCATTAACCATTCCCCCAACAACCCAAAGCCCATAAACCGTCCCACTGCTCAAACCTGCTCCGCTCTGACTCAAGATAAATGGCATCCACCTGTCGAATTGTCACACCTCGAAGAGGAGGAACAAGAGCTAGCCAGAGACATGTTATACAACGAATCAGATGTCTTTGCCAAGGATGACGCTGACATAGGTTGCATCCCAAACCTGCAACTCAAGATTCAGCTAAATGATGAAACACCAGTCCAAAAGCGCTATAATGCAATTCCAAAACCCCTGTACAGAGAGGTAAAAGAGTATGTGCAGAACCTGCTTGACCATGGCTGGATAAGAAAGTCCACTTCACCGTACTCATCCCCCGTGGTCTGTGTCCGAAAAAAAGATAAGAGCTTGCGTCTATGCGTTGACTTTAGGGAGTTAAACCGCAAAACTGTCCCAGACCGTCATCCGCTCCCACGCATTCAAGACCTGCTGGATAACCTGGGGGGCTACTCCTGGTTCTCACTACTCGACCAAGGCAGCGCTTACCACCAGGGCTTTGTCGATGAGAGTTCCAGGCACCTGACCGCTTTTAGTACCCCTTGGGGATTATATGAGTGGCTTCGCCTCCCCTTTGGACTTACCAACGCCCCAGCGGCCTTTCAAAGATGTATGGAGGGCATCTTTGATGGCATGAGGGACGAGTGCTGCTCGCCTTATCTGGATGACGTGCTCTGTTTTTCCAAATCATTCCATGACCACGTGGAGGACCTGAGGCGGGTGCTCCGTCGCCTGTGGGAGCATGGCATCAAGTTACGTGCAAGTGAAGTGAAGGTGTCCAGATAGACCCTAAAGACCTGGAAGCAGTGTTGCAGCTAAAAGAGAGGGAGCCAAAGAATGTGGGGGAAGTCAGGGGTCTATTCGGCTTCTTAGGCTATTATAGATCCTTCATCCAGGACTTCTCCAGGATTGCACGGCCACTGTTTAAGCTAGCAGAGGGTTCCAGTCAGCCCAACCAGAGCCCCGTTAAAGATCTTATCTTACGCTGCACCCAAAACAAATGTCACAAAGTCTGGTCAGCTCCCCTCTAAGACACCTGTTCATTGGACCCCCGAACACTGTGCTGTTGTCTCTCGCCTTGTAGACATGTGACCATCCGCCCATTTTAGCCTACCCAGATTTTAATTAGCCTTTTGTGTTAAATACTGACGCATCCAACGAAGGTCTGGGGGCTGTGCTCTATCAGTAGCAGGGGGGTAAACTCCGCGTCATCGCTTATGGATCCAGAACACTGGACAGTCACAGCTTTTCCCACTTCTCTCATCCATAACCAAATGTAACGTTAACTTAACCCCACAGAGCATATTCAGTTTGTCACTGCATTCATCTTAAAGAGGGCGGTTGAATGTGTTTACAGTTGCCTGTTATACCTGTTATGCCTGGGAGGTTCCCAACCACCCTGGGCTCCATCTCTTCTCCCCCCTACTGTCCGGTCGTCGGTTCCGCAGCATCCGTACAACGACTACCAGGTTCAAGGATAGTTTTATCCACAGGCAGTGACCTACTGAACTGCTAGGAGTGCTGCCACTATCAAAACATTGTCATTAACATTACACTGTCATACTTTGCTGGACTCATTACAGTTACTGCACTGTTCTGCACTGAATTCTACAGAATTATATTCCACTACTGGCACTTTAAAATGCTTTTTTAATGCTTTTTTGCATAATTCAACACACACTCCATCAGTAACTTTATTGTAATTTTTATTGTCATTTTAATTGTGTATAGTTTTGTTATAGTACAGAATAGGTATAGTAAATATTATAGTATATTGTGTTAAATTGTAGTATAAATTCAAACTGCAGGAGGGAATGGGGAGTAAGCATTCAATTCTACTTGTTGCATATGGCAAATCAAAATTTAATCTTGAACCTTGACTGAAGGAGTAGGTAGGGGTCAGAGGTCATTAAGGAGCAGGTAGGGGTCAAAGGTCATTAAGAAGCAGGTAGGGGTCAGAGGTAAAAAAGGAGCAGGTAGGGATTACAGGTCCTTAAGGAGCAGGTAGGGGTTATGGGTCATAAAGGAGCAGGTAGGGGTTAGGGGTCATTAAGGAGCAGGTAGGGGTCAGAGGTCATGAAGGAGCAGGTAGGGGTCAGAAGTCATAGGAAGGAGCAGGTAGGGGTCAGAGGTCATTAAGGAGCAGGTAGGGGTTAGGGGTCATTGAGGAGCAGGTTCAGGAGAACATATCTTTATAACTGAACATGATGTGTGTGGCTAAGTTGTTCCAAACACAAGGAAATCAATAATCACTTCATCAGCTCCCAGCACAAGGAAATCTAAGTCTTTCTATGTGTGTGTGTGTGTGTGTGTATGTGTGTTTGTGTATGTATTTCTATATATGTGTGTGTGTGTATTTCTATAAGTGTGTGTGTGTGTGTGTGTGTGTGTGTGTGTGTGTGTGTGTGTGTGTGTGTGTGTGTGTGTGTGTGTACTATGTGTGTGTTTGTGTGTATATGTGTGTGTGTGTGTTTGTATTTATATATATATATGTGTGTGTATGTGGTAATGGATGCTTTTATATTGCGCTTTTATCCAAAGCAAAAAAAAGTGTGTGTGTGTACTTCTTTATATTTGTGTGTGTCTTTATACTGTATGTGTGTGTGTGTGTGTGTGTGTGTGTGTGTGTGTGTGTGTGTGTGTGTGTGTGTGTGTGTGTGTGTGTGTGTGTGTGTGTGTGTGTGTGTGTGTGTGTGTGTGTGTGTGTGTGTGTGTGTGTGTGTGCGTGCATGTGTGCCTGCGTGTCAATGTGTGTTGCTACAAGCGACACAGAGACACTGAGGAACCATCTTTCCAGAACCCAAACCCAGGGAGGAGGTCCTCCTGGGTGAATGTGGACTGGAAGGTGTGGATGAGTGTCAGTGTGTCTAAGGACCCTCCTCCATCTGGGGACACTCTGTAGAAGGAGAGAGAGCCAGCAGGTCGGTCCACATACACTCCTACTCTGTTAGAGGGGAGGAGATCTATGTCTGTTCCGCTACCGTTGTACCAGACAGAGTAACGATCATCATAACAATGAAGACACCAGGACTTGTTGTTGAATCCAATAAATCTGTCAACACCCTCTCCTCTCCTAGTGATTCCTTTGTATGTCACTCCTATACCAACATATCCTCCTTCCATCTCCACCTCCCAGTAACTGCGGTCAGTCAGACCCTTTCTACACAACACCTGGGCACAGGAGTCAAATCTCTCCAGGTGATCAGGATACGACTCCTCCTCTCTAACCCTCGTCACCTTCCTGTTATCCTCAGACAGAGAGAGTCCTCTGTGGGCTGTGTTTGGGTCCAGTGTGAGTTCACACTCATCTGATGGGAGAGAGAACCAAAGACATGATGAGTCTACACAGAAATACTCCTGATGAGGTCATCAAGATATGAGCCGTTTGGAGTCAGTTCAATAAACCCTTTAGAAATGGGTGGAGCCGTGAATAACCACTGAGGAAGAAAAAGTACTTGATTGGAAAGTACTCTCTTGATTTATAGATAGGACATCATTAAACGCTAGCAGTTGCCAACATTAACCTTGGATAACTACAATTGTGACTTTGATAGGAGAGGTGTTTCTAAGAATTGGTTGCCTAGTTTCCTAGGAACTAAAGTATGATGAAAATATATATTATTATATATTATTTATATAATTATAACGTAATTGATTAATTATAATATATTAATATTTATATATTTGATTTATTAATATAAACATTATTATATAGTGATATATATTATTATATAAAATATATTTATTCACATATATTGTATGATTAACAGCATCCTGATTATGATTGTCTAATAATAATAACACTCATAATACTCATCATTAATAAATAACATTGTTACAGTAATAATATATGTTGTATTTTACAGAAGAAGGATTCATTGTGATGGTTATGCATTATGTAAACGATACCAACCATCATGGAGCTCATCAATATATTAATATATTGATAAGATACATGATGTCCACCATCAAGTATCTTATCAATATATTAATATATTGATGAAGATACATGATGTCCACCATCATGTTCATTCCCAGTAGGACGTCACCTCCTGCTGTGTGGATGGACTTTCAATCTGAGGAGTTAGTGTGTTGTTGTGATGACTCAAACTAAACAGACACTTACACTTCTTTAGAGTCGACCTCAGGACAGGCAGCTTATCCTTCTCCATGTCCAGTGTCTCCTTCAGCTGGGTCCCGGTACAGACGTCACAGGGAACTTCAGCAGAGGCCAATCCTAGAAAACATCTTGTTTTAAAACCATATATTTTTAAACGTATTAAAGTGTTTAGACAACGGTTTAAACAGGTTCTAATGTTCCTATATGTGTATATCTCTATCTATATGAGTGATGGAGTAGCGTAGGGCTTGATATAAACATATAATACACATCTAATACTACATGAACTTAACAATGGTCCACCATCAAAGTGTGTCCGTTGGAACAGGCTCCCTGGTGCAGAACTAACTCTTTGAAGCCCTTGGTCAACACTCACTACTCACCTTAGAACGCTGTCCACCGCTTAGTTGGACAAAGGCTGTGATGAGGGTTGTTTAACTCAGCGCTTTGTTGCCTAAGACACCAAAAGACACGTCATACTTATTTATCGAGTTGACTCACATGAACACACACACACACACACACACACACACACACACACACACACACACACACACACACACAAACACACACACACACACACACACACACACACACACACACAGACTGAGGTACACAAGCCTCACCCGCTCTTGTTGACACTGGAGACGCAAAGAATTCTCTGCAGGCTGCTTTCCTTTGAACTGTTTATCTCCGCGTCGAGTCTCAAAGAGGAACTGTCTATCTCCACGTCAAGTCTCAAAGAGAGGAACTGTCTGTCTCCACGTCGAGTCACAAAGAGGAACTGTCTATCTCCGCGTCGCGTCTCAAAGAGAGGAACTGTCTATCTCCACATCGAGTCACAAAGAGAGGAACTGTCTGTCTCCACGTCGAGTCTCAAAGAGAGGAACTGCCTATCTCCGCGTTGCGTCTTGCCTTTTATGCTCCAGAAAGTTTGGTTACCACAGAAGTGACTTGTGTGTGAGAGAGATAAGAGCAGTAAACAGAGAGATAGGGAGAGAGAGTCTGTGTGTGTGTATTTGAATAAACTACATTTGCTGAAATACTGTTGTTCCTATATATCTATATATATAGATATATACAATGCTATTGAGAAGGGCCATTGAGAACATAACAACTATCATTCTCACACTGCAAGGGAGAAAAATAGGAACAACTTTATTTCAGCAAATTTAGTTTATTCTAACATTAAGAACAAAATTGTATTTCACACACACACACACACACACACACACACACACACACACACACACACACACACACACACACACACACACACACACACACACACACACACACACACACACACACTCTCTCTCTATCTCTCTGCCTACTGCTCTTATCTCACACACACACACACACACACAGCGCCCCCCGGTGGCCACGCCCCTCACCTGCACCCCAAGTCTCTTCTAGAATAAGAAACCAACACAAGCCAACAGTTGTAATCCATCAGCTCACATGGAGCTCCCTTTGATGAACAACATTTATGTTCTAAAGATTGAACCAAGTCCACATCAATGTGGTCCTCAGGTCAACACATGGTGAATAATGGAGCCCTGCTCTAAAGGCTGGCTGGAGTCCTCACTGACAACTGGTTTCTCTTCCTCTTACTGAGGAACACATCTTTAGTTAGGGCTTTAGTTCAATAGGTTTGTGTCTGATGTTGATCTTTATATTAATTCATCTTTCATTAGGTCTTTAGTTCAATAGGTTTGTGTCTGATGTTGATCTTTATATTAATTCATCTTTCATTAGGTCTTTAGTTCAATAGGTTTGTGTCTGATGTTGATCTTTATATTAATTCATCTTTCATTAGGTCTTTAGTTCAATAGGTTTGTGTCTGATGTTGATCTTTATATTAATTCATATTTCATTAGGTCTTTAGTTCAATAGGTTTGTGTCTGATGTTGATCTTTATATTAATTCATCTTTCATTAGGTCTTTAGTTCAATAGGTTTGTGTCTGATGTTGATCTTTATATTAATTCATCTTTCATTAGGTCTTTAGTTCAATAGGTTTGTGTCTGATGTTGTTCTTTATATGAATTCATCTTTCATTAGGTCTTTAGTTCAATAGGTTTGTGTCTGATGTTGTTCATTGTGTGTTCC
>CM051023.1:5034518-5047018 GCA_027704905.1 Muraenolepis orangiensis | reverse complement strand
CAGAGACCACCCGGTGGTCGGAGCCTACAGAGTCGAACGTACTGTACGACTCTGCATTAAGGACAGACGATCTCCAGTTGTAGTAGTAGTATCAGTAGTGTTAGTAGTAGTAGTAGTAGTAGTAGTAGTAATAGTAGTAGTAGTAGTAGTTGTAATTGTAGTACTAGTAGTAGTTGTAGTAGTAGTAGTATTAGCTGTGAGTAGGAGTAGTAGTATTAATATTAGTAGTAGTAGTATTATTGGATGGTAGTAGTAGTAGTAGTAGTAGCAGTAGTAGTGGAATAGTAGTAGTAGTAGTAGAATAAGTATTTGTAGTAGTAGTTGAGTAGTAGTAGTCATTAGTTGTAGTATCAGTAGTGGTAGTAGTAGTAGTCGTCGTAGTAGTAGTAGTAGTAGCTGTGAGTAGGAGTAGTAGTATTAATATTTGTAGTGTTAGTAGTAGTAGTAGTAGTATAAGTAGTGGATGGTAGTAGTAGTAGTAGTTGTAATAGTAGTAGTAGTAGTAGTGGAATAGTAGTTGTAAAAGTAGTAGTAGTAGTTTTAATAGTAGTAGTAGTAGTGGAATAGTAGTAGTAGTGGAGTAGTTGTAGCTGTGAGTAGTAGTAGTATTAATATTAGTAGTAGTGTTAGTAGTAGTAGTAGTGTTAGTAGTAGTAGTAGTAATAGTATAAGTAGTGGATGGTAGTAGTGGTAGTAGTATTATAAGTAGTAGTAGTTGTAGTAGTAGTACTCTTTAGAAGATGTAGTAGTAGTAGTTGTATTAGTATTAGTAGTTGTAGTAAAAGTAGTAGTAATATTAGTAGTAGTTGTTGTATTAGTAGTGGTAGTAGTAGTAGTAGTGGTAGTAGTAGTAGTTGTAAATGTAGTAGTAGTTGTTGTAGTAGTATTAGTAGTCATTAGTATATGTAGTAGTAGTAGTTGTATTAGTAGTAGTATTATTAGTTGTTGTATTACTAGTGGTAGTGGAGTAGTAGTAGAAGTAGTGGATGGTAGTAGTGGTAGTAGTAGTAGTATGAGTTGTAGTAGTAGTATTATAAGTAATAGTAGTAGTAGTATTATAAGTAGTAGTAGTTAGTAGTATTAGTATTAGTAGTATTATAAGTAGTAAGTAGTAGTTGTAGTAGTAGTAGTAGTTTTATCAGTAGTGTTAGTAGTAGTAGTGGAATAGAAGTAGTAGTACTCTCACTCTTTTTCCCTCACTGTCTCTCTCTCACTGTCTTTCTCTCTCTCTCTCTCTCTCTCTCTCTCTCTCTCTCTCTCTCTCTCTCTCTCTCTCTCTCTCTCTCTCTCTCTCTCTCTCTCTTTCTCTCCCTCTCTCTCTCTCTCTCTCTCTCTCTCTCTCTCTCTCTCTCTCTCTCTCTCTCTCTCTCTTTCTCTCCCTCTCTCTCTTTCTCTCTCACTCACTCTCTCTCTCTCTCTCTCACTCTCTCTCTCTCTCTCTCTCTCTCTCTCTCTCTCTCTCTCTCTCTCTCTCTCTCTCTCTCTCTCTCTCTCTCTCTCTCTCTCTCTCTCTCTCTCTCTCTCTCTCTCTCTCTCTCTCTCTCTCGGATGTGTACGAAACACGGCCGACTTCTGGAGCTCTTCTGCCAGACTGAACAGGTGTGTGTGTGTGTCAGTTATGTACAGAGGGGGACCACAGGTCCCATCCTGTTGTACCTCTGAAGGAGGAATATGAGCTGAAGATGGCCCAGCTGGGGAAGATAGAGTTTGAAGATCAGAAAAAGAGAAACTAAAATCCACAGTGAAACACGCTGAAGGCCTCATCAAACAGCTGGAGCAGGAAGTTAAAGATCTGACCAATAGGAGCTCAGAGGTGAAGCAACTCTCACACACTGAAGACCACCTCCACTTCCTCCAGAGCTTCAGATCCCTGAAGAATCCTCCAAACACCAGGGACTGGACCAGGGTGGAGGTCCCTCCTCCTCCGTCATACGTAGGGACCTTGAGGAGATCCCTGGATCAGCTGGAGGAGACACTGGACATGGAGATGAAGAAGCTGCCTGACCTGAAATCAGCTGTAAAGAAGTGCATGGAGATGAAGAAGCTGCCTGACCTGAAACCAGCTTTAAAGAAGTGTCTGTTTAGTTTGAGTCATCACAACAACACACTAACTCCTCAGATTGAAAGTCCATCCACACAGCAGGAGGTGTCGTCCTACTGGGAATGAACATGATGGTGGACATCATGTATCTCATCAATATATTAATATATTGATAAGCTACATGACGGTGGACATCATCTATCTTATCGATATATTAATATATTGATAAGATACTTGATGGTGGACATCATCTATAATATCAATATTACTATTGATAACCATCACAATGAATCCTTTTAATTTTAATATATTCAGAAACATGATGTAAAATATATCTATTATTTTATAAAAATGCATATATGAATATATAACTATATATATATATATATTCATCGTATTTATATGTGTATTTTATATTTAGAACATGATCTAAAATATATATGAATTGATTATAATATATCTAATCATTGTACTTATATGTGTGTACTTTCCAATCAAGTACTTTTTCTTCCTCAGTGGTTATTCACGGCTCCACCCATTTCTAAAGGGTTTATTGAACTGACTCCAAACGGCTCATATCTTGATGACCTCATCAGGAGTATTTCTGTGTAGACTCATCATGTCTTTGGTTCTCTCTCCCATCAGATGAGTGTGAACTCACACTGGACCCAAACACAGCCCACAGAGGACTCTCTCTGTCTGAGGACAACAGGAAGGTGACGAAGGTTAGAGAGAGGAAGTCAGGAAGTTTGACTACTTGCCCCAAGTGTTGTGTAGAGAGGGTCTGACTGACCGCTGTTACTGGGAGGTGGAGAAGGAGAGGAAAGGAGGATATGTTGATATAGGAGTGACATACAGAGGAATCACTAGGAGAGGAGGGGATCATGACAGCTTGCTTGGATACAACAACAAGTCCTGGAGTCTTTATTGTTCTGAGGATGGTTACTCCTTCAGAGACGGGGATAGGGAGCAGATGAGGCGGGTTCAGAGGGAGCTGAAGGAGAGGATCCAGAAGGGCAAAGATAATTACAGGAGGAAGCTGGAGCACAAACTTCAGCAGAACAACCTGAAGGATGTGTGGAGTGGCATGAGGAGCATCACTGGCTACAAAAAACCTGGTAGCCAGACAATAGGGGGGGGTCCTGATCGGGCCAACGAGTTGAATTTGTTTTTCAATAGATTCAATGAGTGGGCTCCGGTCTACCCCCCCTCCCCCAGCCCCTCTACAACCATTCCCCTCCAGCCCCACAGCCCTGCTGTCCCCCCTCCCCCACCGTCCCTCTCCAGCGTCAACATACCTGTTCTCTCTCCCCCACCACCACTACCTCACCCCTCCCCCATCAACGCAACAGTGACACTTCCTGCCCCCACACACGGCACACAGACCTTCACAGCTGAGCAGGTGAGGAAAGTGCTGTGCAGGCTCCTCAAACGACTACAGACCGGTGGCGCTGACGTCCCACGTGGCGAAGTCCTTTGAGAGGCTGGTCCTGTCGCTTCTTCGGCCCCTGGTCAGATCATCGCTGGACCCTCTTCAGTTTGCCTACCAGCCGAAATTGGGAGTGGAGGACGCCATCATCTTCCTGCTTCATCGTGCCTACGCCCACTTGGACAGACCCGGGAGCACTGTGAGAATCATGTTTTTCGACTTCTCCAGTGCGTTCAACACCATCCGGCCTGCCCTGCTGGGAAGTAAGCTGACGGCGATGAAGGTGGACTCTTCCCTGGTGTCCTGGATTACTGACTATTTGACGGGTCGTCCACAGTTTGTCAGACTGCAGGACTGTGTGTCTGACACTGTGGTCAGCAGCACTGGTGCTCCACAGGGAACTGTTCTTTCCCCATTCCTGTTCACCCTGTACACCTCAGACTTCCAGTACAACTCAGAGTCCTGCCATCTGCAGAAGTTCTCGGACAACTCTGCAGTTGTTGGTTGTGTCAGCGAGGGAAACGATGAGGAGTACAGGGGCGTCGTGGACTCCTTCGTTGAGTGGTGTGAGCTGAACCACATGCAGCTCAACACTGACAAGACGAAGGAGATGGTGGTGGACTTCCGCAGGAGGAAATCTACCCCCACACCCATTTCCATCAAGGGTGTGTCCGCTGAAGTTGTTCAGGAATATAAATACGTGGGAGTTCACCTGGACAACAAACTGGTCTGGGCCAAGAACTCTGAGGCTGTTTACAAGAAGGGCCAGAGCCGTCTCTACTTCCTGCGGAGGCTCCGGTCCTTCAACGTTTGTAACAAGATGCTGAATATGTTCTACCAGTCGGTGGTAGCCAGTGCCATCTTCTCCGGTGTCGTGTGCTGGGGAAGCAGGTTGAGGTCAGCAGATGCCAACAAGATCAGCAGGATTGTCAGGAAGGCTGGCGCTGTCCTGGGGGTCCAGCTGGACTCCTTGTTGGTGGTGTCTGAGAGAAGGATGCTGCGCAAGCTGCGTAGTATCCTTGACAACAACTCTCACCCTCTCCATCAGGTGCTGACCTTTTATAGAAGCACCTTTAGCAACAGACTCATTCCACCTAGGTGCACCACAGAACGCCACAGGAAGTCCTTTCTTCCTGTGGCCATCAGTCTCTATAATTCATCCACCTCGGGTCGTGAGAGGGACAGTGGAGACTCAGTGACCTGAGGCCAACGCACTGTTATTATTATTAATGTTTTTGGTCAACGCACTGTAAAACATTTCACTGTAATTTTGCACTGTAAATTCTATTTCACTTTTCACTTTTCACATGTCACTTTTTCAGTATCCATCTGAGTTATTTATTAATATATTATTACTGCCAATTTGCACTATACGTATTGTTGTATATTGTATATACCTACCTATTACTGTAATAATAATGTAAATTGTGCAATTCATCTACTCATCTATCAATACACTTAGATTCATTTAGAGTTATTTTAGTTATATTTTGTTTATACTAGTTTTATTTAGTAAGTTGTTGTTATTTAGTTTTTAGCTCCTTAATGACCCCTAACCCCTACCTGCTCCTCAATGACCCCTAACCTCTACCTGCTCCTCAATGACCCCTAACCCCTACCTGCTCCTTAATGACCTCTGACCCCTACCTGCTCCTTAATGAGCCCTAACCCCTACCTGCTCCTTAATGAGCCCTAACCCCTACCTGCTCCTTAATGACCTCTGACCCCTACCTGCTCCTTCATTCAAGGTTCAAGATTCAAGATTTTGATTTGCCATATGCAACAAGCAGAATGGAATGCTTACTCCCCATTCCCTCCTGCAGTTTGAATTTATACTACAATTTAACACAATATACTATACTATGTACTGTACTTACACTGTACTGTAACAATACTGTGCACAATTAAAATGACAATAAAAACAATAAAGTTACTGATTGTGTGTGTTGAATTGTAAAAAAATGCATTTAAAAAGCATTTTAAAGTGCCAGTAGTGCAGCAGCATCATGAATTCAGTGCAGAACAGTGCAGTAACTGTAATGAGTCCAGTATGACAGTGTAATGTTAATGACAATCTTATGATAGTGGCAGCACTCCTAGCAGTTCAGTAGGTCACTGCCTGTGGATCAAACTATCCTGACTCTGGTAAAGACTAATCTAAAGGAATTGATTAGAACGACTTATTGTTAAAAAGTTAAGACAAAATAACGGTACAACTGCATCTGATCGTATGTCTGTTACATTTTTAATAGTTTGTATTTTTCAGTAATACTATATTGACAAGAAGACAGCTAGAGGTGGTAAATGCCTAATAAGATGGCTCCAGAGGGAGAGATTGTTGGTGAGGAAAAAACGATGCCCTGTGTGCAACTACAGAATGAAATTAAAACAAACCAACACGACCAAGGATGTGTCAGGGCAGGGTAGAGGTATAGGACCCGAAAGCAGAGTGACAGAAGCCAGGTAGAACAGGTGTTTAATGATCGGCGCACACGCCGATTAACGCCAGCAAAAGGCAAAAGGTACAGACAGGGCAAATCCCAAAAGGTGGTCAAGGCAAGCAGAGGTCGTCAACAGGATGTCGAGGGTTGAGGCAGAGGTACAAAAAAGGTACAAAACAGGCTAAAACAAGGTCATTCTCCAGGTGAGGGTCAAAGCACGGAGGATCAATACACAGAACACAATGAACTTAACTCGATACGAACGTGATGCTTTCGGAAAAATCCGGGTGATAATCCAGCATTGAGTAACACAACAGACATGGCTTGAATACAGCTTGGTCAATGAGGAGCGATTGACAACAGGTGAGTTCAGTGTGAAACGGCTGACAGGGAAAACACGGAGTGGTATTTCGGAACGGAGTCCGGTGACATCGCGGATCCAGGAAGCCCGTGGAGATCCAGGACTAGGAGCGGAAAGAGCTGGGTTGGACCGTGACAAGAATGTACCTATTCTACATGTACATGTACTGACAATATACCTATTATACTGAGTAAAGGTACTGACAATATACCTATTATACTGAGTACAAGTACTGACAATTTACCTATTAGACTAAGTACAAGTACTGACAATGTACCTATTATACTGAGTACAAGGACTGACAATGTACCTATTATACTGAGTACAAGTACTGACAATGTAACTATTATACAGCATGTACTGAGTACTTCCTGTACTGACTACAGACTACAGTATCTTAGTCGTCTTCCTGCTGTAATAAAGTGATATATGATTATATATATGATATATATCATGTATATGATATATGATCCCAAGTGATTCCCATCATAATCAGGCCGGCTGAGGCCAATGAACACCTGGGATCTTCCCTACTTAAGGCCCACGAAGACCGACGTCGGGGCTTGACCGTTGCGCACCTTACTGAGAACCTTATGGCTCCAACCCAGTTGCTCCAAGGACCCTCTCCGCCTTCCACCCTCTGGACCATCTCCCCGCGTCGACCACAACACTTAACCTATCCTACCTTGTTGTGTTTTTAGAGTTTGTGGATATTTTTCAGAAAAGACATTTTCCGTTGTTTAGATTGTCCTGTGTCTCTTCTTCTGGGTTCTCTGGCACATTTGGCTGGCCGGTCTCGTTGGGTTCCTAACAGAATGGTCAAGACTACATTGAGCCAAGCAGCAGGGAGCGGGACACCACCTGAGTTATGCTAGATCCCCGCGTCTCCTAGCTCCCAGGCTAGCTCTGTGTGTCTCCAGTACCTAGCTCCCAGGCTAGCTCCTCGTGTCTCCGGTTCCTAGCTCCCAGGCTAGCTCCCTGTGTATCCGGTGTGTAGCTCCCAGGCTAGCTGCCCGTGTCTCCAGTCCCTAACTCCCAGGCTAGCTCCCTATATCTCCAGTTTCTAGCTCCCAGGCTAGCTCCCTATGTCTCCAGTTCCTAGCTTCCAGGCTAGCTCCCTGTGTCTCCAGTTTCCTATCTCCCAGGCTAGCTCACTGTCTCCAGTTCCTACCTCCCAGACTTGCTCCCTGTGTCTCCAATTCCTAACTCCCAGGCTAGCTCCCTGTGTCTCCAGCTCCTAGCTTCCAGGCTAGCTCCATGTCCCCAGCTCCTAGCTCCCAGGCTAGCTCCTTGTGTCTCCAGTTGCTAACTCCCAGGCTAGATCCTTGTGTCTCATGTTCCTAGCTCCCAGGCTAGCTCCCTGTCTCTCCAGCTCCTAGCTTCCAGAGCTAGCTCCTCTTGTCTCTGGTTCCTAGCTCCCAGGCTAGCTCGCTGCGTCTCAAGCTCCTAGCTTCCTAGTTAGCTCCTTGTCCCCAGCTCTTAGCTTCCAGACTAGCTCTGTGTGTCTCCAGTACCTAGCTCCCAGGCTAGCTCCCTGTGTCTACAGCTCCTAGCTTCCTGGCTAGCTCCTTGTCCCCAGATCCTAGCTTCCAGGCTAGCTCCCTGTGTCTCCAGTTCCACGTTCCCAGGCTGGCTCCATGTGTCTCCATTTCCTCGCTCCCAGTCTAGCTCGCTATTCCCAGGCTAGCTCCCTGTGTCTCCAGCTCCTAGCATCCAGGCTAGCTCCATGTCCCCAGCTCCTAGTTTCCAGGCTAGCTCCTTGTGTCTCCAGCTCCCAGATTCCAGGCTAGCTCCCCATGACTCTAGTTCCTAGCTCCCAGGCTAGCTCCCCACGTCTCTAGTTCCTAGCTTCTAGGCTAGCTCCCTGTGTCTCCAGTTCCTAGCTCCCAGGCTAGCACCCTGTGTCTCCAGTCCCTAGCGTCAAGGCTAGCTCCCTGTGTCTCCAGTTCCTAGCTCCCAGTGTCTCCAGTTCCTAGCTCCCAGGCTAGCTCCCTGTGTCTCCAGTTGCTAGCTCCCAGGCTAGCTCCCTGTGTCTCCTTTTCCTAGCTCCCAGGCTAGCTCCCTGTGTCTCCAGTTCCTAGCTCCCATGCTAGCTCTCTGTGTCTCCGGTTCCAAGCTCCCAGGCTAGCTCCCTGTGTCTCCAGTTCCAAGCTTCCAGGCTAGCTCCTCGTGTCTCCAGTTCCTAGCTCCAAGGCTAGCTCCCTGTGTCTCCAGTTGCTAGCTCCCAGGCTAGCTCCCTGTGTCTCCTGTTCCTAGCTCCCAGGCTAGCTCCCTGTGTCTCCAGTTCCTAGCTCCCATGCTAGCTCTCTGTGTCTCCGGTTCCAAGCTCCCAGGCTAGCTCCCTGTCTCCAGTTCCAAGCTTCCAGGCTATCTCCTCGTGTCTCCAGTTCCTAGCTCCATGGCTAGCTCCCTGTGTCTCCAGTTGCTAGCTCCCAGGCTAGCTCCCTGTGTCTCCTGTTCCTAGCTCCCAGGCTAGCTCCCTGTGTCTCCAGTTCCTAGCTCCCAGACTAGCTCCCTGTGTCTCCTGTTCCTAGCTCCCAGGCTAGCTCCCTGTGTCTCCAGCTCCTAGCTTCCAGAGCTAGCTCCTCGTGTCTCCAGTTCCTAGCTCCCAGACTAGCTCCCTGTGTCTCCTGTTTCTAGCTCCCAGGCTAGCTCCCTGTGTCTCCAGCTCCTAGCTTCCAGAGCTAGCTCCTCGTGTCTCCGGTTCCTAGCTCCCAGGCTAGCTCCCTGTGTATCAGGTGTGTAGCTCCCAGGCTAGCTGCCCGTGTCTCCAGTCCCTAACTCACAGGATAGCTCCCTATGTCTCCAGTTCCTAGCTCCCAGGCTAGCTCCCTATGTCTCCAGTTCCTAGCTTCGAGGCTAGCTCCCTGTGTCTCCAGTTTCTTATCTCCCAGGCTAGCTCACTGTCTCCAGTTCCTACCTCCCAGGCTTGCACCCTGTGTCTCCAGTTCCTAACTCCCAGGCTAGCTCCCTGTGTCTCCAGTTCCTAGCTTCCAGGCTAGCTCCATGTCCCCAGCTCCTAGCTCCCAGGCTAGCTCCTTGTGTCTCCAGTTCCTAGCTCCCAGGCTAGCTCCCTGTGTCTCCAGCTCCTAGCTTCCAGAGCTAGCTCCTCTTGTCTCTGGTTCCTTGCTCCCAGGCTAGCTCGCTGCGTCTCCAGCTCCTAGCTTCCTGGCTAGCTCCTTGTCCCCAGCTCTTAGCTTCCAGGCTACCTCCATGTGTCTCCAGTACCTAGCTCCCAGGCTAGCTCCCTGTGTCTCCAGCTCCTAGCTTCCAGAGCTAGCTCCTCGTGTCTCCGGTTCCTAGCTCCCAGGCTAGCTCCCTGTGTATCCGGTTTGTAACTCCCAGGCTAGCTGCCCGTGTCTCCAGTCCCTAACTCCCAGGCTAGCCCCCTATGTCTCCAGTTCCTAGCTTCCAGGCTAGCTCCCTGTGCCTCCAGTTCCAAGTTTCCAGGCTAGCTCCTTGTGTCTCCAGCTCCTAGCTCCCAGGCTAGCTCCCCATGTCTCTAGTTCCTAGCTCCCAGGCTAGCTCCCCACGTCTCTAGTTCCTTTCTTCCAGGCTAGCTCCTCGTGTCTCCAGTTCCTAGCTCCAAGGCTAGCTCCCTGTGTCTCCAGTTCCTAGCTCCCAGGCTAGCTTCCTGTGTCTCAAGTCTCTAGCGTCCAGGCTAGGTCCCTGTGTCTCCAGTTCCTAGCTCCTAGTGTCTCCAATTCCTAGGTCCCAGGCAAGCTCCCTTTGTCTCCAGTTGCTAGCTCCCAGGCTAACTCCCTGTGTCTCCTGTTCCTAGCTCCCAGGCTAGCTCACTGTGTCTCCGGTTCCAAGCTCCCAGGCTAGCTCCCTGTGTCTCCTGTTCCAAGCTTCCAGGCTAGCTCCCTGTTTCTCCAGTTCCTAGCTCCCAGGCTAACTCCCTGTCTCCAGTTCCTAGCTTACAAGCTAGCCTTGTGTGTCCCCAGCTCCTAGCTTCCAGGCTAGCTCCGTGTGTCTCCAGTTCCTAGCTCCCAGGCTAGCTCCCCGTGTCTCCAGTTCCTAGCTCCCAGGCTAGCTCCCTGTATCTCCAGTTCCTATCTCCCAGGCTAGCTCCCTGTGTCTCCAAATCCAAGCTCCCAGGCTATAGCGCTTTTTCTCCAGCTCCTAGCTTCCAGGCTAGCTCAGTGTCCCCAGCTTCAAGCTTCCAGAATAGCTCCCTGTGTCTCCAGTTCCTAGTTTCCAGGCTAGCTCCTTGTGTCTCCAGCTCCTAGCTCCCAGGCTAGCTCCCCATTTCTATACTTCCTAGCTCTCAGGCTAGCTCCCCACGTCTCTCGTTCCTAGCTTCCAGGCTAGCTCCTCGTGTCTCCAGTTCCTAGCTCCCAGGCTAGCTCCCCATGTCTCTAGTTCCTAGCTCCCAGGCTAGCTCCCCACGTCTCTAGTTCCTTTCTTCCAGGTGTGACGACCCCCACTCTGCCTGCTAGTGGGTGAGTCTGCTGACTCAGAGAGCATGGTGGAGTGGGTGGGTCGTTAGCCCAATTGGCCGCACCTGGGCAGTGAGAGCTGTCTGCACTTGGACTATTTAGGTTTCCTTGTCTAATCCCCTCTGGCTGCTTCTCCACTCCCAGGAACAGGTTATCCAGCACCCATTTGTCATCCTTGGATATATAATACAAACACTTACACCACCCGCACCACACAACACTTTCTCACTCATCCACACACCGCATTCACCACTGATTCTGATACATCCATATTCATTGTTTGTCGATCGTTAATTTTGGTTAGACATAGGTTTGAATAAATTATGTTGTTCAACTGTTACCACGTGTGGACTCCCTACTTGTCACAATTTACCCGTTTGTGACAAGTTGGGGGCTCGTCCGTTTGGTGGACCTTTTGTTGAAATTGACTTTGCTTGTTGTAATTTGGCTTAGTGTGGTTAGATTCTTGCTGGCATTTGTGTTTGGTAATTTGGCTGGCATTTGTGTTTGAGTTCCTGTTGGGACAATTTGTTTGGCTCTGTCTGATTCTGGAAGGGCTAATTGGAAAGGATAATTAGGTTAATTGATTAAACTAGTGTCTGTGACCTGAGGGTTTGGAGCTAGTGTTTGTAGCCGGTTGGTTAGCATTGGTTTGTAGCCTAATTATTTGTGGGGAGTACCACATGTGATTTGTTCTTTGTTCTTAGGTGTTTGGTTGTTTGGGATTTGGAAAAGTAGCAGTTTTTTTTCTTCTTTCTCTGCAGATTTCTTGTAGTCAAGAGGTTTGTTAATTTGTTTTGGTATTACTCATGTTGAGGAGTTGGAGTTTTGGTACCTTAATGGGACAGTCTGTGCGTCTTGGGAACCATTAATCCCCGGATAGGCTAAGATGGCATGTTCCCAATAGGGGGGCTTGTCTTGGTGTGACCTTTAGGCGGCTGCAAACGTGGGTAGAGACAGGCACTTGTGTCGTCAGGCACTTGTGTCCTCTCGGGAGCAGATCTCTGGCACAGAGGGGCGGCTGTATAACAGTTGCTTCTTCTGCCCAGAGAGTTCTACTGCATAAGTACCCCCTACAAGAAGTGGCACGAAGACTAGGGTTTGAGTTAGTTAGATAGTTAGTTAGTATCTTTAGTTAGTCAGGGTGGGGAGGTTCCATTTGATCAGACTGTCTTGTTCTTGGTTATCACGCTTCATGATCCCAACATACGTTTGGTTTGTTTGTTTGTAACCAATAGTGTACTATGGCCTCTGTTGTGGATGACTTTGAAGAGTCACCATCAGTAGAACTGTTAGATCAGTGTACTAAGGAGCAGTTGTTGTTAATTGCTGAGAGATATGAAATTGAGATACCTGTTAGACTGTCGAAGATGGCTGTCAAAACCAGTTTAAAGGCAGGTTTGGTAGAGAAGGGTGTTCTCAAGCCAGTTGGACGACAAACTCTCAGTTTTGAGCAACAGAAGGAACTTCTGCAGTTGGAGCAGAGACAAGAGTTGGCTTTAGAGGAAATGAAGCAGAAGACTGAGCTTGCCAGATTAGAACTGCAGAATAGGAAGCTAGATCTAGTCGGGCAGGGAAAGTGGCTCGGTTCAGAGGTTGCTGATGTTACTGGTGATCCGTCTCGGGGGGCGGCCACCTCGTTAGACATTTTACATGATCTGCGCTTGCTTCCCAAATTTAATGAGAAAGACCCCGATGTATTTTTTTCATTATTTGAGCGTTTGGCAGAGGCAAGGAACTGGAGTGATGAAGATGGTTGTATGATGTTGCAGTGTGTTCTCACTGG
>CM051023.1:5022100-5029600 GCA_027704905.1 Muraenolepis orangiensis | reverse complement strand
ACAAAACATCACATTTAGTAATCAAAACCAGCACAATCACCACTATATGGCCTTTCACCTTTATTGTCAGGTCGTACCGACGCTTAATCATTTGATATCCCGGGGTGTGAAATGTAGCGAGTGATTGCTCTAGCCATACTTCATGCTTATCTGCACCCTGCCATGTGCTTCGGTGGAAAAGAGTTAGAAACAAACACGGCGAGAGACCAAAAACAAGGCCAGCTCACCCTGGCTCTCCCCGGGCTCCCCGACACAAGCCTCATCAACCCTCAGACTCTGGGCCGACCGTAGCCCCCGTGACGTTAAGGAGAGGTTTCCTGAGGTGTGAGCGGCGAGGAAGGCCGCCGGGAAAATAAACCAAAACAAACCAAATGTGAGTGAGCGAGTCTGGGGGTTTGATACGTGCTCATGGGAATGAGGCTTCGCTCCATTTGGGTTTCATGGGGGAACAAACGGCCTGATCATTGAACCCTTATTGTGAAACTCTACGGAACTAGCTCAATGTCTGAGCTCATATGAGCCTATTGAGAAAACCAACGTCTGTCATGTGAACATAAAGCCTTGAATCTGACCATGCTCACACACTTCCAGATAGATATATCATTTATTATCTGTTCTTTTGTTAGCGTTAAACTATTATCTCAATGCAGTTCATTAAAGGGAGTCAGTGACAATCCAGATAAGGTTCTTGACTGAACTTTTGACTGTCTACAAATGAATGGGAAGCATTGTAGGCGTTTAGCATTAGACCATTATACCATCATGAACATGTATTATTATTTGGTATGCAGCTGTCTCATGTCATCTAAATCTAAATCTTAATCTTGAGGATTGAATCCTCTTTATAGATCACACACACACACACACACACACACACACACACACACACACACACACACACAGTGAAATGTGTTTCTCTGCATTCAACCCATCCCAGTATTAGGAGCAGTAAGGCAGCTGTTGTGTATCCAGCTCCCCAGGGAGCAGTGTGTAGGGGGTCTGGTGCCTTGCTCAAGGGCACCATCGAACTGTCCTTATATGAGTCTCTGTGTACATCAACTGCATTGTCCGTCCGTCCTTTTGATTTAGTCTACAACCGTTCATCCACTGGACTTCCCACTGAGCATTGCTCATTGGCCAAGGCAGTGAAGTGTCGAGGGACGTGAAGTCGCTTGGATGCACGGTTCTGCGGAAAATGTGCGTCGAATTGTTGGGATGGGAGGGAACGCTGTGACGGAGCAGCAACCGTGGAAATGGGGAGTTGACCGGGAGTCCTGGAAGTGGATGTTACGGGGGGGGGGGGGGTTGGATGTTGACCGGGAGTCCTGGAAGTGGACGTTACGGGGGGGGGGGGTTTGGATGTTGACCGGGAGTCCTGGAAGTGGACGTTACGGGAGGGGGGGGGGGGGGTTGACTGGGAGACCTGGAAGTAGACGTTACGGGGGGGGGGGGGGGGGTGGATGTTGACCGGGAGTCCTGGAAGTGGACGTTACGGGGGGGGGTGGTTGGATGTTGACTGGGAGTCCTGGAAGTGGATGTTACGGGGGGGGGGGGGGGGTTGGATGTTGACCGGGAGTCCTGGAAGTGGACGTTACGGGGGGGGCTGGATGTTTTGGGGTGATGAAGTGTTGACGAGTGTTGTGCACGCTCTCTGAAAAGAGAAAAAAGGAGACACCTTTGGACACTCACACAGCACGTTTCATTTGAGTAAACTTGGAATAAACGAAGCTAGGCACGACCGGCAAACGGACAAAACGTCAGACACCCGCTGGACAACGGCCACGCCCTCCAGTGCTCTGGTTTTGCCCTGGTTTTATAAGAAAGGCCTCAGACACACCGTGAATGTGGTCCACACAACGTGACAGCCCTCCAACCCATTGTGGTGGCAGTCAATACTAACTTTGTGACAGTCACAATACATTGTCACAGAGGGGTGCTTCTGTTAAGTCTATGAATGCACTGCAAGCAATTCCTGTATGTGGTACAATAACAACCATCCCCTGTCCACGTGGATATTCAATGGCAATTTGTTTCTGTTATTCCCAAACTAAATATACAATGGACTGAAAAAAACCACCTGGGCAGCCATTTTGTACCTTGAGCTGCCTTCATGCCCATCACTCAACCACAACCTCTCCCTCAAGCCAGGCTAATCAGGAGGGAGCTTCCACTTTGAATGACATTAAGTCCACACATTGGCTCTATGGCTTCATTACTATAGGAATAAATGGATGGTATTAGAACACTGCTGCAGACAAGACAAACAACGTGATGTCTATCCATAGCATTTAGAATGTCTCTAGCCAAGCAATGTGGTTTCCTACTGTTAACAAACTAAATAAACAATGAGTTGGATATCAAATCACATGAATGCTTGTGCTTCATAGCGCGGGCGTTAGCACTGCGGAGGCACCTGTGTTATGTCACATTGGATGAGGCTCAATACACAATTACCAGAAACTGATTCCATTGTGTTGTCGGTTATGAGCCACAGTGAACCGCACTCGGAGCGTTTTGTGTGTGCAAAAGGAAACGATTGAATTGATCTTACTAATCTTTTAGGCAATTCATGGAGGCTTAACGACATCAACTGGTCCACTTCAACACTCACTGTGTACAAAAGATTGAACAATTTCTAACGGGAGGGGAGGGGTTTGATTTGTCCCCCCCCCTAAGGCCCAGCGGTTCTGAGCCTCCTTGTTCTGTTGTAGTCTCCATCAGCATCAGAGGGCAAACCGGCTGCTTTTGGGTTGGATTTGGCTGTTATTTGGGATTCAGAAGCCCCACATTGGGTTGGTCTACTTTTCTGGTCCGTGGCCCCAGAGGCTAAAGGAATCCCATGCAATTCAATCTGTGCCTTTTCTAAAGCTGATCCATGATCCAAGCAACCGTGTGCATCTCATCTTCTGAGGAAGTGAACGTGAGCCGGTGTCCACGTGCGATGTCTTGACACCAACGTCTCTCTCTATGTGATGGTCAATGGTTATGGCTGCTTTTATAGAGCGCTTTTATCCTAAGCCATTTACAAGTCACGCCTCTTGGATCCCCCACAGCTGGGGATGGAACCAGCAACCTTCCGGCCGCTCTTCCTCCTGAGCTCTACTGCCGCCTTTGTCCCCACATTTTACACATTGGATTAATCGCCAATTCTATGTTCATCTAGGATACCGTTTGGGGACAAACTAAGACAAATTCAATGTTAATTAATAGAGTTAGAAGAATAGAGTTAGAAGAATAGTTAGAATATGATGCTTTGTTTGATTGATTGATTGACAGGTTAATCTTTGATATAAAAATAACCCACTGGGAAACAAATCAATGAGTGTAGGCCCGGCAGCTGAAGCAGGTGATCTCCGTCTGAGGGCTGTCCATCTGACTCACCGACCACTCCACCTGATTGACTCACCAACCACTCCCCATCCACCTGACAGAGGGACGTTGTGCCCCCCGCTTGCTGTTGGGTGGCGATGACGCTGAAGTTACGCTACTGCTAGTTATGTCGTTCTCTGTGGCCTTTCGCTGCCGAGTGACGCGTTCCCTGGAAGGGCCTCCCTGACTCTCAAGACACACACACATACGGAATACATGAGCTCTTCTCTCTCTCTCTCTGAACCACACATGTACTGTAGGTTGTTGGAGTGTGAGGAACCAAAACCCAAAACAAAGACACGGGAGCGTAGGTCTTCGGAAAAAACAACGGGAATTCTCCAACAACTGTTGAACGATTGAATATTGATGTCAGGCAAAAGGCAGGAAAGCGAGGTCAGCAGGTCTCTCAGGTGAGAGAAATGGCTTCTGCCAAACGCCAAGCATGTTTCTGCTCTCCGGGTACACAGAGCACTACACCGCATGAACCATCGCTACAAACCATTATGGTGGAGCTTAAATGTGGACTGTGGAGGATTTGGACTCGGATGCTATCGATGGTGCTGATGAAACCCACGGCAACCATTTAGTCAGACTGACTCAAACTGACTGAGAGACGAGGTCATTCCATATTACGTCCAAAAGTCTTTAGACCTCGTATAGAGACTTGTTGGGCCGCAAACTCTCTGTGTCGACACAAGCCAATAATAGCGGATTTAAGACTCGGCGCCCTCTGTCCCCCACCAATCGTGTACGACTTAACATCTGGCCTCACACCAAAGCCTGAATGTTATCAAAGTCCCCACCAGCCAGTTATCAACACACCCTTCAATTTGACAGAGACTTGTTTAAAACGCATACATCCATGGTTATTTGTCTATATCTAATTAAAACACATACAGTACATCCATGGTTATTAGTCTATATCTAATTAAAACACATACAGTACATCCATGGTTATTAGTCTATATCTAGTTAAAACACATACTGTACATCCATGGTTATTAGTCTATATCTAATTAAAACACATACAGTACATCCATGGTTATTAGTCTATATCTAATTAAAACACATACAGTACATCCATGGTTATTAGTCTATATCTAATTAAAACACATACTGTACATCCATGGTTATTAGTCTATATCTAATTAAAACACATACAGTACATCCATGGTTATTAGTCTATATCTAATTAAAACACATACAGTACATCCATGGTTATTAGTCTATATCTAATTAAAACACATACTGTACATCCATGGTTATTAGTCTATATCTAATTAAAACACATACAGTACATCCATGCCAATGAGTCAATAATCAATAGAAACCCTATTGGGAGTAATGGATCCATTGACTTGTTGGATCAAATACTAATCTGGAATCTTGAATCTAGTCAACTAAATGACTGGAAATTGCGCACATCCCTATTGCAGAGATCAATGTCATTAACCGTTGGACTCTAATTCAGCAGGAATAATATAATATAATAATAATATATATAACTGTGTACATACATCTACTGATGCCTAGTCTGGACACATCTTCAGTGATGTTCCTGGAATCATAGGACGTTTCGGGTCTCGCAACATCATACGCCCTCCTCCAGGTGACCCAGCCGGGGCTGATCAGACCCCAGCTTGTGTCCAGATGGCTAGCTAGCTACCATGACTCCATGGCTCCCCTCTTTTGAGCCACAACCATCTTGAGGCCCTCTCTGCCGCATCGGTGGTACTGCGGATGGCTCTCCTCTTTCTCACTCCCTCGATGCCTAAACTGCTGAAGGCTCTGACCAAGGAACGGGCTGCGAATCCTCTGCATCCAACTTCCACCGGGAAACACCTTGCTCTCCAACCAGCCTGCTGACAGTCGCTGACCAGTCCTGCGTACTTGGAGAGCTTCCTTTCAAAGGCTTCTTCCAAGCGATCTTCCCACGGGACTGTCAGCTCCAGCAGCACAGCTTGCTTGGTGGACTCAGACACAAGAACAATGTCTGGTCGCAGGGTGGTGACTGCAATATGGCTGGGGAACTTCAGCTGATGTTCAAGGTCCACCAACAACTGCCAGTCTCTTGCAGACGTCAGGATGCCTGCAGATGTTTTTCTGGCAGAAGTTGGCTTGTCCCCAGCTCTGACAAAGGCGATGGTGTCCTTGGAGTGTCGGAACTGCTTTGACCACGCCAGTCCTGCGCTGATGGCTTCAGCAATGGTCTTCAGGACTTGGTCATGCCTCCACCTGTACCGTCCATCTCCAAGTGCCCTTGTACAGCAACTGAGGATGTGTTCCAGGGTTCCTCGCTTGGAACACAATGGGCATGCTGGTGTCTCTGCTATGCCCCATGTGTGCAGATTTGACGGGCTTGGAAGCACATCATACACTGCCTGGATTAGGAATTTGATGCGGTGAGGCTCGGCTTTCCAAAGCTCAGCCCAGGTCACTTTCCTCTCAACCGCATTCTCCCATCTCGTCCAAGCTCCCTGTTGCTTCATTCCCACTGCCTTGCAGGTTCTTGTCTCCTCCACTGCTGCTCTCACCTCCTCCTGAACAAGACGGCGCCCTTCCTTCCCCCTGGTGTTCATTTGGGGAGTTGGAAAGGATCCTAGCCCAGCTCGACCTCGTGTGACCACTCCCACCAGGCTCTTGTGATGCAGCCTTGCCTCTGCCTCTTGAACTGCTTCCTCTGCCCTCCATTTCCTGCCAGTCCTCACTTGGATCCCTGCTTTAGCCACCTTCGGATCACTTGAGTCCCTGTATTGAACCACTTCTCTGGCTCTAGTTACCTTGAATTCCTCCTCCAAGGATTTGAAAGGCAGTTGCAGCTTGTTGGTGTTCCCGTAGAGTGCAATGCTGCTCAGGCTCCTTGGTAACCCAAGCCATCTCCGGAGGTGGTTGCTGACCCTCCTCTCTAGGGTCTCAACTGTTGAGATAGGGACCGCATAGACAAGGAGGGGCCACAGAATCCTGGGAAGAATGCCATGTTGGTAGACCCAGGCTTTAAACTTCCCAGGTAGGCCTGACTTGTCCACGGATTTCAGCCAGCCATCCAACTCAGTGCAGGTCGACTGGATAGATGTTGTGTCTCTCAGAGAGCAGTCAAAAACTTTTCCCAAGCTCTTGACTGGCTTCTCTGAGATAGATGGGATGGCTGTGTCTGCGATGTTAAACCGGAACTTGTCCACCACCTTCCCTTTCCTCAGCACCATTGATCTGGATTTGGCGGGTTTGAAACGCATCCGGGCCCACTCCACCAGCTCTTCAAGCCCCTTCAGAATCCACCGGCAGCCTGGGACTGATTCTGTCATGACTGTGAGGTCATCCATGAATGCCCTGATGGGTGGTTGCCGTTGTCCGGAATTCGTGCGGGGCCCTCTGCACTCTGGCTCAGCAGACTTAGTGAGCATGTTCATGGCTAGGGAGAACAATGTCACAGAGATAGTACACCCTGTGATGATACCGATCTCCACCTTGTGCCAACTGGATGTTATTGCTCCTGAAGAGACCCTCATCCTGAAATTGCTGTAATAATCAGCAATGAGGTCTCTACACCTGCTTGGGACATGATGTTTTGTCAAAGTGAACTGAACCAGCTTGTGTGGAATGGAGCCGAATGCATTCTCCAGGTCAAGCCACAGCACTGACAGGTTGCCCTTGTTCTCTCTGGCCTCCCGAATAAGCTGTGTCACCACACCGGTATGCTCCAGACATCCTGGCATTCCTGAAATGCCACCTTTCTGGACAGATGTATCGATGTAGGTGTTCTCTGCCAGGTAGGTACACAGCCGTTTGGAAACAGCGCTGAAGAAAACCTTTGCCTCAACACACAGCAGGGAGATGATGCGGAACTGGTCTAGCTGAGTGGAGTTTTCCTCCTTCGGGATCCATACCCCTTCAGCCACTCTCCATTGATCAGGGATCCTCCCCCTTCTCCAGAAGACTCGCAAGATGTACCACAGACGCAGCAGGAGTTTGGGACAGTACTTATACACTTTGTATGAAGTGCCACTCGGTCCTGGAGCAGAGCTTGCCCTTGCTTTGCGGACAACCTCCCTGACTTCCTTTAGCTGCAGCTCCGACATGTCGAACTGCACTTCTGGTTCAGGGGGGTCTATGAGGTTGTTACACTCTCCCAAC
>CM051023.1:4977100-5009600 GCA_027704905.1 Muraenolepis orangiensis | reverse complement strand
TTCAGGGTGTGTGTGTGTGTGTGTGTGGGAGTAGAGAGAAAGATGAGTCACTCATTACTCCTCTCTCTCTCTCTCTCTCTCTCTCCGCGAGGGGGGGGCGCGAGGGGGGGCGGGGCGAGATGATGAGTCACTTTTGAGGAAACAGAACTCACCGAAACCAAAGCAGCAAGGCGCGACGTGCAGACAGACAGTTCCTCTCTTTGTGACTCGACGTGGAGACAGACAGTTCCTCTCTTTGTGACTCGACGTGGAGACAGACAGTTCCTCTCTTTGTGACTCGACGTGGAGACAGACAGTTCCTCTCTTTGAGACTCGACGTGGAGACAGACAGTTCCTCTGTTTGTGACTCGACGTTGAGACAGACAGTTCCTCTCTTTGTGACTCGACGTGGAGACAGACAGTTCCTCTCTTTGTGACTCGACGTGGAGACAGACAGTTCCTCTCTTTGTGACTCGACGTGGAGACAGACAGTTCCTTTGTCCAACTAAGCGGTGGACAGCGTTCTAAGGTGAGACACTTTGATGGTGGACCATTGTTAAGTTCATGTAGTATTAGATGTGTATTACCGTATTGACCCGAATATAAGACGGGTTTTTTTTCCTAGAAAAAAATCAAAAAAAGAGGGGTCGTCTTATAATCGGGGTTTAGACTTTTCGATGTACCGTAATTGCACATGTAACTGCGCAACAACAGATCGCGCCAAACGAGTGTTCCGAGACACCGCGCGACACTTAAAGTAACTCAAAGTCTTAAAGTAACAGTACATAAAAATAGTTACCTGGAGAGTTAGAAATGGAGAGACAGCGACCAACTTGAAAAAAGTGGCTCAAAAGTAGGGCAAGTTAATAAACAGAAGAGACGAAGTTACGATGCCAATTTTAAGATAATGGTGATAAACGAAGCAGAGACATCAAACACCTGTCATTGCGACGCAGGACAAGCCCAGCGCCTGCCCTCAGACTCCAGAGAGAAGCTACTGTCTTATCAGCGATATGTGATCAAGATAAGGAAGAAGCACTCATACCCCCTTGATCAGATGGGCAATGTGGATCAAACGCCTGTGTATTTTGACATGCCATCTGTCACTGTGCATAAGAAAGGCGACAAATCAGTGATCTACTGATCTACTGGAAACGAGAAGAGCCGAGTAACGGTCATGTTAACGCGCCTCGCAGATGGGACACAACTTCCCCCGTACGTGGGGGATTATGGTAGGTGCCCAGGCAAAGGGCTGGATGGAGACGGAGCTTGTGGTGGACTGGCTCAAGGTGGTGTGGGGCAGACGGCGTGGGGGACTCAGAAAGCAGAGGAACATGTTGATTCTGGATGCTTTCCGTGGACACTTGACTGAGTCAGTCAAAACCTAGTCACCTGATCATACCGGGCGGAATGACAAGCCAGCTGCAGGTGTTGGATGTGGTCGTTAACAAACCATTCAAGGTTCATCTGCGCAAGAGATCCACAGAGTGGCTCCTGGCTGCTAATCACGCACTGACACCGTCTGGAAAAATCCAAAAGCCTGCAGTACGTTTGCTCTGTGAATGGATCTTGCAAGCATGGGCTGACGTTTCCCCAGAAAGCATTAATGGGTTTAAGAAATGCTGCGTATGCCATGGATGGCAGCGAGGATGACGTGATGTGGGAGGAGACGGGGAAGCAGACACCGTGAGTGACGATAGCAGGAGTGAGAGGAACAACCAGCGACGTAGAAGACGAGCTGAATGAGAAGACTTGATGTGACCAATAGACTGATGTTCTGTTTCATTGCTCTACCGTTTTATTGCAATATATCTAGCCTGTTTTGTTTTTGTTTGTCAAGTTAGGCAAATTTGAACACAATGTGTGATGTGTGTTGTCATTATTTTCCAAAAAAAAGATTTTCTTTATAAAAAAAAGATTTGGTCTTCAAAAAAAAAAAATATATTTTTTTCCAAAAATTAGTCTTGAAAAAGAGGGGTCGTCTTATAATCGGGGTCGTCTTATATTCGGGTCAATACGGTATATGTTTATATCAAGCCCTACGCTACACCATCACTCATATATATGTACAAATAGAACCATTGTAATACGTTTTAAAAAGAATGTGATTGTTTTTTAATTTGATTCAACAATGTTTTGTAGGAATGGCCTCTGCTAACACTTCCTGGTCTGAGGAGAACTTTTCCTGTTCCGTCTGTCTGGATGTGTTCAAGAGTCCAGTTTCCACACCATGTGGACACAACTTCTGTAGAGCCTGTATCACCACGTTCTGGGAGGACAAGGTCCAGTTCAAATGTCCTGTTTGCAACAAGCTGTTCCACACAAGACCCGATCTAGGGGTCAATTATCTCTTATCAGAGATGGTTGATCAGTTTAGACGGTCCGTACCGGTCAAAGAGCAGCCTTGTGTTGAACCAGGAGAAGTTCCCTGTGACGTCTGTACCGGGACCCAGCTGAAGGCTGTCAAGTCCTGCCTAGTGTGTCTTATCTCTTACTGCCACTCCCACCTGGAGCCACATCAGAGAGTCGCAGTTCTGAAGAAACATAAGCTGGTGGAGCCTCAGGACCGTCTGGAAGACAGGATGTGTAAGAAACACAATTATCAACTTCTGGAGCTCTTCTGCCAGACTGAACAGGTGTGTGTGTGTCAGTTCTGTACAGAGACGGACCACAGGTCCCATCCTGTTGTACCTCTGAAGGAGGAATATGAGCTGAAGATGGCCCAGCTGGGGAAGATAGAGTCTGATGTTCAGCAGATGATCCAGGAGAGAAAAAGAAAGATTCAGGAGATCATAGACGCAGTGAAGCTCAGCAGAGCAGACGCAGACCGAGAGCTAGCCGACGGTGAGAAGGTCCTCGCCGCTCTGATGCGCTGCATTGAAAAGTGTCGGGACGATCTCAACCAAACGGTTCAAGAGAAACTGAAATCCATAGAGAGACAAGCTGAAGACCTCATCAAAGAGCTGGAGCGGGAAGTTAAAGATCTGACCAATAGGAGCTCAGAGGTGAAGCAGCTCTCACACACTGAAGACCACCTCCACTTCCTCCAGAGCTTCAGATCCCTGAAGAATCCTCCAAACACCAGGGACTGGACCAGGGTGGAGGTCCCTCCTCCATCATACGCAGGGACCTTGAGGAGATCCCTGGATCAGCTGAAGGAGACTCTGGACATGGAGATGGAGAAGCTGCCTGACCTGAAACCAGCTGTAAAGAAGTGCATGGAGATGGAGAAGCTGCCTGTCCTGAGGTCGACTCTAAAGAAGTGTAAGTGTCTGTTTAGTTTGAGTCATCACAACAACACACTAACTCTTCAGATGTCCATCCACACAGCAGGAGGTGACGTCCTACTGGGAATCAACATGATGGTGGACATCATGTATCTTATCAATATATCAATATATTGATAACATACATCAGGGGTGGCCAACCAGTCAGAGGTTAAGAGCCAAACATGTTACTATGTTACTGTAAAAAGAGCCACATCATACACACAGTCACAGATGCCCCCCCCCTCTCCTTCTCTCTTCTGTTCTCAGCCTTTCTCTGTGCTCCCTCACTCTCTTCCTCCCCTCTCTCTCTCACACAGACTAAATGAACATCTAGAACTTTACACACACACTCAAGATCCTCCCTCCCAAAGACACACACACCCTCACACAGACAGACACACATAGCTCTGCTCTGACAGATGTATTGTAAATGTCACACACCATAATATTGACAGAAATTGAATTAAACCTCTCCTACTAGTATTCAGAGGCCAGTTATTATCAACAATGAACATTGTGTGCACTCTCACACAAACTCTCAGTAAACTAAATGTGAACAAGTTTTTTATCTTCCTACGCATGTTGCTTCTTTAAATGAAATGAGTGGGACTTCTGACATTCCTTGCCTTGAACAATCCTCCACCTTGTTTCAGTTTTTGGTTTTCTGGAAACAAGATTTCAACCACGTCACTGAGGCATGTTTTAACAAACTCCCTTCATTGTAGGGCTTTTTAGCTCCTGCTATGTTCCAAGCAACTTGATATGATGCAAGTGTTACGGTCTCCGAGTGCGTATTTTTTGGAAAAACTGTGTCTGCTTTTCTGCCTGACTTTTCAAGGTGTTTAACTTCTGCTTGTGAAGTTCAACACCTTTAGTGAATTCCTGGTGGATGGAGTGAGCATGGAGTGAGGTGAAATGGCGCTGAAGATGTGAAGCCTTGAAATGGGCTAATGACAATGGGCTAATAATCAAATTGAGCCCTATTTTGACTAATTATTTATATGTGTACACATATATCACTTAAATTATTCAATACATCCTTTGTTCATTGCATTTCCAGACCCTTGTACCTCTGATAGCACCCAATGAATGACCTGACCTGCTTGTAGAACCAGGCTACACACAGCTGATAGCAACACCTAGAACAACTTAAGCATAGACATTTAAAATAAGGACAGCTACTGTATTTTTGTATATTTGACATTTTTATTTAAACAAAAAGCCCTAACAAAACAGCAGGGCTCTATTTCAGTATAAAATATAGAACAAAAGACAGCAACAGCTGACATAACATCTTAAAAAATATAAATGATCATAAATAAATAACATAATGAAAATAAATATATTGCAATGCTCAAAACTGCAGCAAATAACAGTCTCTATCATAAAAAAACATAAAAAAAATAAATGTATTGTAATGTGCAAAACAGCAGTATCAAACAGTCTCTAATGAACTTCCCACGGTCAACTATCAAACGGTAACCTGTTCTTCTTCTTTTCAGGGCAGATTGGCATTGAGGAAGACCAAGTGCCTCAGCTTAGAGGGTTGATCCGGTTTCTTCTCTCCGTTATTATCTGCCCTGTTTCAGAACATACATTGGATTGACAGCCTGTGTGAAGGAATCCCTTGTCCTCCACAATGGAAAATGGTTGGAAATCACTTGCAATCATTTTGGCCAATTCTTCATCCACTATGTTGTGTCTAGCTGGGGTCATTCATTGCCTTTGATATCCATTGTCTTATTGAGGTCTGTGTAGTGTGTAGTCTTATTGAGTTCCCCCCTCCTCCCCCCTATCCCCATATAGGGGGGATAGGGGGAGGGATATATTGATAAGATTGATAAGATACATGATGTCCACCATCATGTATGTTATCAATATATTAATATATTGATAAGATACATGATGGTGGACATCATGTATGTTATCAATATGTTAATATAACCCTTTATTTAATAATAATTGTATTTAAAATAATTGAATATTATATATTTATATTTAATAATATATACATTAACATATCATCTAGATATATTAATATAGAATAATACATCTATTCATGATACTTGTATGTTTATTTGATATGTAGTATTTCTGTGTAGACTCATCATGTCTTTCCTTCTCTCCCATCAGATGAGTGTGAACTCACACTGGACCCAAACACAGCCCACAGTTACCTCTCTCTGTCTAAGGACAACAGGAAGGTGACGAAGGATGGAGGGAGGAAGTATCCTGATCACCTGGAGAGATTTGACTGCTATCCCCAGGTGTTGTGTAGAGAGGGTCTGACTGACCGCTGTTACTGGGAGGTGGAGATGGAGAGGAAAGGAGACTATGTTGCTATAGGAGTGACATACAGAGGAATCATGAGAGGAGCGGGTTATGGCAGCTGGCTTGGAGGGAACAACAAGTCCTGGAGTCTTGAGTGTTATGATAAACTTTACTCTGTCTGTTACAATGCTAGTAAAACAGCCATAGATCTCCTCCCCTCTAACAGAGTAGGAGTGTATGTGGACCGACCTGCTGGCTCTCTCTCCTTCTACAGAGTGTCCCCAGATGGAGGAGGGTCCTCAGACACACTGACACTCATCCACACCTTCCAGTCCACATTCACCCAGGAGGACCTCCTCCCTGGGTTCTGGTTAGAGGGTTATGGTTCCTCAGTGTCTCTGTGTCGCTTGTAGCAACACACACAGAAATACACACACACACACATAGAAATACACACACACACACACACACACAGAAATACACACTCACACACACACACACAGACACATATAAATACACACACACACACACACACAGCAGGTTACTGCCTAAGTAACCTGGTGGTCCCCGGGCGCTGTACTAATGGCTGCCCACTGCTCCTAACACTAGGACGGCTCAAATGAAGACAACTCATTTCCCTCGGGATAAAATAAGTAGTTAAAATAAAAATACACACACACACAGAAATACACACACACACACACACATAGAAATACACACACACACACATAGAAATACACACACACACACACACATAAAAATACACACACACACACATAGAAATACACACACACACATAGAAATACACACACACACACACACACATACAAAAACACACCCACATATGTAGCACATATGTAGCAACACATGAGAGGTTTGACCGGATGTGGGCGGGATGTGGACCGGATGTAGGTGGGATATGGGCAGGATTTGGACCGGATGTGGGCGGGATGTAGACCGGATATGGGCGGGATGTGGACCAGATGTGGGCGGGATTTGAACCGGATGTGGTCGGGATTTGGACCGGATGTGGGCGGGATATGGACCGGATGTGGGCGGGATTTGGACCGGATGTGGGCGGGATTTGGACCGGATGTGGGCGGGATGTGTACCGGATGTGGGCGGGATGTGAACCGGATGCTGACCCCTGAGAGAGGAGAAGGCTTGGAAGAAGGCATGAAGGAATATATGTTTTTTGTTCTAAAGATGCTGGAGAGATGCGGGGGGAATTCACTTTAACTGTTTGTTTGTTTGTTTGCAGCAAATAACGTACTACGCTCTAGTCCATGTATGACCCATATAGATCTATAGATAGATATGTGTGTATATATGTATATGTATATGTATACATCTGTCACTCATATTCTCAATATATCACTTATTTTCACAATATTCTTGAAAGTAACACTTTATCTTTCTGTGTGTCACACACACACAAACACACACACACACACACACACACACACACACACACACACACACACACACACACACACACACACACACACACATACACACACACACACACACACTCACACACACACTCACCATTGTCTCACTGTGTGTGTGGTTGTGTGTTTGATGTATTTTTGTTTTTTGGAGATCATCATGAAATAAAGAATGTTCTAGAGACCCCAGAGAGATCTGTCCTCCTCTTATGAGAAATCACAAGCAGTTACAAGTTCATATATAGATAGATAGAATTACATATAGATCCATAGATCTATCTATATTTCTGTGTGTCACACACACACAAACACACACACACACACACATATATACACACACACACACACATATACACACACACACATACACACACACACACACACACACACACAGACACACACATACTGTAGTTATGCTCCTCTCTAGCTTACGTGGTTGACAGGGCCAAGCCACGCGCGCTGGTGGCGCACGCACACACCTGTCCACAATGGTTACGGTGGTTGTTAGGGGGCGTGGCCAAGCCACGTGCGCTGGCGGCGCACACACACACCTGTCAACAATGGTTACGGTGGTTGTTAGGGGGCGTGGCCAAGCCACGTGCGCTGCCGGCGCACACACACACCTGCAACACACACACACCTGTCAACAATGGTTACGGTGGTTGGCAGGGGGCGTGGCCAAGCCACGTGCGCTGGCGGCGCACACACACAACTGTGAACAATGGTTACGTGGTTGACAGGGGGCGTGGCCAAGCCACGCACGCTGGCGGCGCACACACACACCTGTCAACAATGGTTACGGTGGTTGGCAGGGGGCGTGGCCAAGCCACGTGCGCTGCCGGCGCACACACACACCTGTCAACAATGGCTACGGTGGTTGACAGGGGGCGTGGCCAAGCCACGTGCGCTGCCGGCGCACACACACACCTGCAACACACACACACCTGTCAACAATGGTTACGGTGGTTGTTAGGGGGCGTGGCCAAGCCACGCACGCTGGCGGCGCACACACACACCTGTCAACAATGGTTACGGTGGTTGTTAGGGGGCGTGGCCAAGCCACGCACGCTGGCGGCGCACACACACACCTGTCAACAATGGTTACTGTTACGTACAGTGTTCTGTATGACTTATGTTGTACATGTCTTGTGTTGTGTTCTGTTTTGTGGTGTTGGTTTGTTTTGCTGTTTTGTCTCCCCCTCCTGTTTCCATTCTCCCACTTCACAGATGTGCACACCTGGTTTCAATCATCCAATCATTCATCCACACCTGATCCAGATCTCCAATCAGCCAGTCCCCTTTATATAGTCCCTTGTTTGTTTCCTGTCAGGAGAGAGGGTTGGTGTTGTGTAGAGTTGCTGGTATGTTGTGTTGTGAGCAGTGGCAGAGCTCTACTTAAGATTGTTGGTATTTGGCTAGTTTTGTCTGTTTGTTGACCCTTTTGATTCAACCTTAATAATATTACACCTTTGTTATATTATTTAGTTGTTAACTGCCTACTTTGGTTCTTTTGTCACATGTTAATTATTTTGTTGAGTACACAGGGGCTTCGAGGACAGGTAAGATACCCTGGGGTCTACATACTACATCCACGTAGGTTTACCTTTTTGTTAGAAACCCTAGGTAAGAGTGAGCACCACCCGCTGTACTTTTGGGTGCTTGACACCTGTAAAAGGGGGGTGGGGTTATGTTCTTTTCATTTCTTTGGTGCCACTGTAGTCCTCGTTGTTCCCTGTGTTACTGTTTGTTAATAAATACTTTCTTTAATTGTATACCCGTTTCCTGGTTTTGTGTGACTACACCCTCACCTACCCAAACCTGTTGCCTTATGTTGCGCCTTCCCACTCCGAGCCATCAGGGGGCGTAACATAAATTGGGGGCTCGTCCGGGATCTTTGATCCTATTAAGCAACTGGTTTGGTGAGTGTTGGTGTGTAGTGCACACGTCAAGTAGGCTTGTAGTTTTGGTTAGGTTTGCTGGTTTAGCTTAGGACTTAAGGCATTATGGCCACTTTTGATATTGAGGAGTTTCTCAGTGATCCTTCTGTGGAGCAGATTGACCGCTGCAGAAAAAAAGATTTGTATGCCATTGCGGCATATTTTGAGTTTACTGTCTCACCTAGTTTAAAGAAAGCTGAACTGAAGGAAGCTGTGGTGGGTATGTTGGTGCACAATAAGGTGCTTGGTACGGGCACTGCTGCGACTGCTAGTGACCCTGCTAGTCCGACCCCTGTGTTGACTTCTAGTGCAGAGAAGGACATCAGGAAGGAAGAGGAAGCTGAGGTAGGGCTGGTTGAGGTAGCTGAGGGAGGGTTGGTTGAGGTTGAGGCGGTTCCTTTAGATGGGGTCTCTAATTTGGAGCTTAATCCTCCTCGCACTCCTCCCCCTTTTCGCACTGTACCCCGATTTTCTCCGCTATCCTTTCCTAGGGTAAGCGATGATGCCCGCCATAGAGTGCGCTTGGCACGTTTAGAATTAGAGGCACAAGAGAAGCAGAGAGATGCTGAGTATAGTCACCATTTGGCTATAAGGAAAATGGAAATAGAGGCAGAAAAAGAGGTGAAATTAAAGCGCCTAGAATTAGAAGCTGCTGCTAAAGCTGTTAGTGCAGCTCAACCTCAGGGTTCTAATAGGTCCATAAATACTGATCCCTCCGCGGCTGCGGGCGGGTTTGATTGGCGAATTGCTACGTCACTGAAATGGCCTAAAGACGTCTGGGCAATACTGCTACAGTGTAAACTAACGGGTAAAGCCCAAGAGATTTTAGCTACTCTGTCTATAGAGGATAGTTTGTCTTATGAAGTACTTAAGACCGCTGTACTTCGTGCCTATGAATTAGTGCCTGAAGCATATAGACAAAAATTTCGAACATTTAAAAAATTGCCTGGTAAAACATTCGTGGAGTTCGCCCGTGAGAAAGAGACTCTGTTTAAGAGATGGCGCAAGGCGAGCAACGTGACTGATTTTGAGTCTTTGTCCCAGCTAGTTCTTCTTGAAGAATTTAAGAATAGTTTGCCTGATCGGTTGGTGACTTATCTGAATGAACAAAAAGTGGGGACGTTAGCGCAAGCTGCTGTGTTGGCTGACAAATTTGTGTTAACACACAAGCAAACATTTGGAACTCCCAGAAGTGAGAGTAGAGTTTTTACCCCTTCTGCCTCGGCCAGAATTCAGTCTAGTCCGCCACACACATTCCCTCCCCGCTCTCCTGAAGAACGGGAGTGTTACTACTGTCACCAATTTGGGCATATCAAGGCTGATTGTTTTATGTTGAAGCGCAAACTGTCACAGCCAAACAAACGACCAAAAGAGGTCGGTTTAGTGCAAACTTTGGTGGGTCCAGTGTCAGTAACCCCGGAGATGGAGGGTGACACTTTGGAACCCTGTTACGCACCCTTTATGTTGGATGGCCTGGTTTCTCTCAGCTCAAATGCGTTGAACCAGTGCCCCGTGCGCATATTAAGAGATACTGGAGCAGCGCAATCTTTTATATTGTCAAATGCGTTACCTTTTTCCAATGACACTTTAAGTGGATCTAGTGTTCTGGTACAAGGGATTGAGATGGGCTTTGTGTCTGTACCACTCCATCAGGTACATCTAGCCTGTGACTTGGCAAATGGAGTGTTTAAAGTGGGCGTGCGCCCGTCTTTGCCTGTCAGAGGTGTCACCTTTCTGCTAGGGAATGACATCGCTGGTGGAAAAGTTATGCCAGTCCTAGAGGTTCTAGAACGTCCTATGATTTTACGGCCTGATGTGCTGGCTCAAGACTTCCCTGAAGTGTTCCCTGTGTGTGCGGTCACCCGTGCTCAGGCACGTAGTTTGGGTGAAGCAGTTGATTTGTCTGATACCCTGTTCGCGACTGACCAAACTGTTTCACCACATGTGTTAACTAAGGCTACTGCTGAGCCGAGTGTCCAGCTTAAGGTGCAGGGCGATACAGAGAATTTCAGGTTACCTATGAGTCGTACAAGTCTTATTGCTGCTCAGAATGAAGATGTTACTTTAGCCAACTGTTTTGCTGCTGCTTTAGCTCCTGAGAAAGCTAAAAATACCGATGTGGCTTATTTTGTGGAGAATGATCTCCTGATGCGGAGGTGGAAACCTCGCGCTGATTCTGAAAATGAGTGGAATAATGTCGTTCAAATTGTTGTGCCCACACAGTTCCGACAGTCTGTTTTATCCTTGGCTCATGAAAATCTCTGGTCGGGTCATCTAGGTATCACAAAGACCTATGACCGAGTGTTGCGACATTTCTTCTGGCCCGGTTTAAAGCGTGAGGTGTCTAAATTCTGCCGTACGTGTCATGTTTGTCAAATTACTGGGAAGCCTAATCAGGTTATTAAGCCTGCCCCGCTCCACCCGATCCCGGCCATAGGGGATCCGTTTGAGCATGTGTTAGTTGATTGTGTTGGTCCTTTACCCAAAACGAAATCTGGTAACCAGTTCCTATTAACAATCATGTGTGTAGCTACCAGGTACCCTGAAGCTATCCCTCTTAGGAGAATAACATCCCAGTCTGTAGTTAAGGCCCTGATCAAGTTCTTTTCTACATTCGGCCTCCCTAAGATTGTGCAAACCGATCAAGGTACCAATTTCCTTTCTGGAATATTTAAGCAGGTGTTAGCGTCACTGTCAATAACACACAGAATCTCTAGTGCTTATCACCCGGAGTCGCAGGGGGCACTTGAAAGATGGCATCAGACATTTAAGTCTGTATTGCGCAAATACGTCATGGAGAGTGGTAGAGAATGGGATGAGGGCGTCCCCCTCGCTCTTTTTGCAGTTAGAGACATAGTGCAAGAGTCACTTGGTTTTAGTCCAGCAGAGCTGGTATTTGGTCACACTGTGAGAGGCCCTTTAGGAGTGTTAAAGGATCAGATGGCAGGCGAGAGTTCGCCCACCCAGCGAAACGTTCTGTCTTACGTGAGTCGCTTTCGAGAGCGACTGCATGATGCTTGCCGTATGGCTAGGGAGAGTCTCTCTGTTGCGCAGCAGGGCATGAAGCGGCATTTTGATAAGAGAGCACTGGCACGTTCTCTGCATCCAGGTGACCTGGTTTTAGTGTTACTGCCAATTCCTGGTAATTCAATGAGTGCTCGTTTTTCAGGACCGTACACTATTGAAAAGAAATTGAGTGCTACTGATTATGTTGTCAGAACCCCTGACAGAAGACGGAAAACCAGAGTGTGTCACATTAATATGTTGAAGTGTTATTATCCTAGCGACGACGTACAACCGGAGACACGCAGTGCGCCTCTCAAAGCAACTGTTGCGGCTGCGGTGTCCGTAGCTGTGAGTTCCGCTACTTCTCTCACAGTGAGTGATGAGGATGGCCTGAGTTTGCGTAATGCCCAGCCACAGACACCCCGGTTGTCTAATTCAGAAATGTTACAGAAGCTTCCATCCTTAATGCCACATTTAAGCAGGGAGCAGGAAGCTGACCTACTCCACCTTATTTCTGAGTTTCCCTGTCTGTTTGGAGATGTGCCTACCCGCACTACAGTACTGACGCACGACATTGATGTGGGTGAGTCCAGGCCTATTAAACAGCACCCATACAGAGTGAATGCATCAAAGAGAGCTCTGATGAAAGAAGAGGTTGATTATTTATTGGAGAATAATTTAGCACAGCCCAGTTCCAGTCCATGGAGTTCTCCATGTTTGTTGGTACCGAAGCCTGACGCTACTGTCAGATTCTGTACGGATTATCGTAAGGTAAATCACGTTACTGTGCCTGACTCCTTTCCTATGCCCCGTGTTGATGATTGCGTAGATACGATTGGATCAGCTCGCTATGTCACGAAGCTAGATCTATTGAAGGGTTACTGGCAAGTTCCCCTTTCACCTCGGGCTTCTGCTATTAGTGCTTTTGTGACCCCGGATAACTTCCTACAGTATTCCGTGATGGCTTTCGGGATGAGAAACGCTCCTGCCACGTTCCAAAGGTTGGTGAATATTGTTTTTAGTGGGGTGCCTAACTGTACAGCTTATTTGGATGACGTGGTAATACATTCGTCAGAGTGGTCTGCTCATGTGGATTCATTAAGAACTGTGTTTCAGCGACTGGCAGATGCGTCCCTGACCCTGAATCTGGCAAAATGTGAATTTGGAAAGGCGACTGTGACTTACTTGGGTAAGCAGGTGGGCGGAGGCCAAGTGCGTCCTGTGGAGGCCAAAGTCGCAGCCATTGCATCAT
Source organism: Muraenolepis orangiensis (assembly GCA_027704905.1). Classification (NCBI taxonomy): domain Eukaryota; kingdom Metazoa; phylum Chordata; class Actinopteri; order Gadiformes; family Muraenolepididae; genus Muraenolepis; species Muraenolepis orangiensis. The sequence continues at coordinate 4,996,438 of CM051023.1, read as the reverse complement.
ACCCAGTACCCACCACTCGGCGGGAGTTACGCCGATTTCTCGGAATGACCGGTTACTACCGAGGTTTTTGCAGGAACTTCTCGGCAGTTGCAGCCCCACTGACTGACTTGATCAGTCCTTTAGTTCCTTTTATGTGGTCAGATAGGTGTCAAATCGCCTTTGAAAGTTGCAAAGCACTCCTCTCAAATGCACCAGTACTTAGTGCTCCTGATTTTTATAAACCATTTTCTGTTGAAGTTGACGCGAGCGGCATTGGTGCTGGTGCAGTTTTAACTCAGATGGATTCTGAGGGTTTTGTTCACCCAGTTGGATTCTTTTCGAAGAAGTTCAATAGTAGCCAGATGCGCTACTCTACGATTGAGCAGGAGACGTTGGCGTTACTGCTTGCGCTCCAATTTTTTGAAGTTTATGTTGGGTCTACTGCGGAGCCTGTGGTGATCTACACTGACCACAATCCGCTGGTGTTTCTGCATCGCATGCACAACCACAATCAACGTTTAATGCGTTGGTCTTTGTTTTTGCAAAATTATAACCTGGTGATCCGCCACAAAAGGGCACTGAGAATGTGTTTGCGGACGCTCTTTCTCGAGCGTAGTTATTGTTTGTAAGTGGTTACTAGGGGTTTATTAATTATTGATTTTGGGGTTAACGGGATGGCTTGAGGTATCGTCAGCCATGGGCTGACTCTTTATGGGGGGGAGTGTTACATACAGTGTTCTGTATGACTTTTATGTATGTATGTTGTACATGTGTTGTGTTGTGTTCTGTTGTGTGGTATTGGTTTGTTTTGCTGTTTTGTCTCCCCCTCCTGTTTCCATTCTCCCACTTCACAGATGTGCACACCTGGTTTCAATCATCCAATCATTCATCCACACCTGATCCAGATCTCCAATCAGCCAGTCCCCTTTATATAGTCCCTTGTTTGTTTCCTGTCAGGAGAGAGGGTTGGTGTTGTGTAGAGTTGCTGGTATGTTGTGTTGTGAGCAGTGGCAGAGCTCTACTTAAGATTGTTGGTATTTGGCTAGTTTTGTCTGTTTGTTGACCTTTTTTTCAACCTTAATAATATTACACCTTTGTTATATTATTTAGTTGTTAACAGCCTACTTTGGTTATTTTGTCACATGTTAATTCTTTTGTTGAGTACACAGGGGCTTCGAGGACAGGTAAGATACCCTGGGGTCTACATACTACACCCATGTAGGTTTACCTTTTTGTTAGAAACCCTAGGTAAGAGTGAGCACCACCCGCTGTACTTTTGGGTGCTTGACACCTGTAAAAGGGGGGTGGGGTTATGTTCTTTTCATTTCTTTGGTGCCACTGTAGTCCTCGTTGTTCCCTGTGTTACTGTTTGTTAATAAATACTTTCTTTTAATTGTATACCCGTTTCCTGGTTTTGTGTGACTACACCCTCACCTACCCAAACCTGTTGCCTTATGTTGCGCCTTCCCACTCCGAGCCATCAGGGTGTGTGTGTGTGTGTGTGTGTGTGTGTGTGTGTGTGTGTGTGTGTGTGTGTGTGTGTGTGTGTGTGTGTGTGTGTGTGTGTGTGTGTGTGTGTGTGTGTGTGTGTGTGTGTGTGTGTGTGTGTGTGTGGTGTGTGTGTGTGTGTGTGTGTGTGTGTGTGTGTGTGTGTGTGTGTGTGTGTGTGTGTGTGTGTGGTGTGTGTGTGTGTGTGTGTGTGTGTGTGTGTGTGTGTGTGTGTGTGTGTGTGTGTGTGTGTGTGTGTGTGTGTGTGTGTGTGTGTGTGTGTGTGTGTGTGTGTGTGTGTGTGTGTGTGTGTGTGTGTGTGTGTGTGTGTGTGTGGTGGTCCACAGCGTCGACTACATATCAATAATGATTGAGGATTTGTCAAGACAACGTTCTATTAAATGGTTTACTCTACGATTAGCTTGATGTGCTAGCATACAGCATAAGGTTCAATTCAATTCATCATGTGTTCACAATTTAAAAGCTTAAGAGTCAAGTCAATTACATTTGATGAGTCTAGCCGTTAATCCCAGTTCCAGTCTCAATAGTGGCGAAGCGTGTCTATCACAACTGGACCTTCTGTAGACCAGGGGTTTCCCAACTTTTCAGCCCGCGACCCCCAACATAACAGACCTCCCCCCCCCCCCCCACTATCACCGGAGGGACTGGAACATTAAAAACAACGTGTGCACAGATCTTCACCATCGAGAACATCGTGAAGTCCAAGGGGGGGGGGGGGCAATCGTGATATTGAAAATTGTGTGGGGCTTTTTTTCAGCTGCAAATTATACTGTCGTGAATCTGTGGGAATCAAGATTCCTTTATTCGTCACCCGTACATATATAAAAATATCTATGCACACGTTATTATTAACAATAAAAACCTCATGGTCACATCAAGAGGATTCTGAAATCATCTCGCGACCCCCCCCCCCTCGGGGTCCCGTGACCCCCACTTTGGGAACCCCTGCTGTAGACCACCACCCCCACCATCACCACCACCATTCGAAAATTCAGTTGTTCTAGTCAGACGGACGTCACGGAGGAGTCACTTTATGCCTTATCTCATTTAGGAAGATGAGATTGTCGCAGCCAATTCCCAAGTGGACCATAGTTGTAAAGCAGTGTCCATGTAGTGAAGTAACAGCCCAACAGACCACCACACACAGGCTATCGGTTAAAGGGACGGTCTAACACGCTTCACGTGAAAAGGCTTAACGTAACTTTGGAACTTTAAGTTCCAAAATAGCGATCAATAATCACCAAATGTCTGGCATATGTCTTGTCATTAGCACTTTCACCTGTCAAAATGAATTTTGAGTGAAAAGGTGAAAGTGCTAATGACAAAACATATGCAAATTAGGTGATTATTGATCGCGGTTTTGTAACTCTTAGTTACGTCAAGTCTTTTCACGTTAAGCGATGCAAAGAAAGAAGTCCAAACTCTTAATTTAAATGCACAACAATGCTTAACAAACCCAAGACAGCCATTAACTAATCAGTCAACAAGTGTGTGGAAACAAAATGCAACAACCAGCTCAACGAGACACAACACTGAGACAAAACCAGCAAAGACAAATGAGTCTCACTCACCAATGATGTTCACTTAAAGACCAAATCCATTCTCCTGTCCTTCTGGATGAATGGTCCGACCACCATCAGGTCATAAAGATGATCGCTTTTCAGATCCAAAATAAGTTCCAATTCCCTGCTCTCTTGTCGGTCCCAAACAGCAACACTCCCAGCAGTAGAGCCTCTCGTGGCTAGTAGAGCCCGTTAGCCACGGGGATCGTTCCCAGTTGCTACTCTGAAAATGGCGAACATAGCCTGCTTTAACTACTTGAGTCAGCTCCAGATTGTCAGGTGTTGGACGGCCTTTTTTTAATAATGTCCATCTTAACATTAAATGGTCGTCTTGAAAATGGTTCAGACAATAAATCCGCAACGACATCATCTTCACCTGTTGCCATTTTGACGTAAAAAAAACAAAGTAGAAAACGTATCACTACGCTAGATCCACTCTCGCGCCAGCCACCACCTTGCACCTTCTAGCTCCATATTGAGCTGCGGGGAAATCTGAAAGAATACGCCCATTGGCTACAAATCACGATATGATTGGTTGATCAAATTGTCAATCCAAACGTACGCTCTCATTCAGTCTAAGAGCCAATGTCAGCGGGAATACTTGGTTGAAGATTATTCTTCCCAGCAACCCAGAAAAATATCTGATTGGTTGCATTGTTTTTCCAACACAAAACCACTCAAATGAGTCGTGCATGGACCGAGAAAGACAAACAAATCAACGTAACACTGTAATATAACACAGATACGATTCTCATTTATTCATTTTATTTAAATTGTATTAAATGTTATTAAATTGTATTACATTTTATTAATACAATTAATTCGATTTTTTGGTTTCATCTGAGAGTTCCAGGGTCTTCTCTGAATACCTTGAAGGCCCTGACGCTTCACCACTGATATATATATACACTGTATATATTTATCTCTATATATATATCTATATATATATATACACTGTATCTATTTATCTCTATATATATATATCTCTATATATATATATCTTTATATATACACACTGTATCTATTTATCTCTATATATATATCTCTATATATATATCTATATATATATACACTGTATCTATTTAGTATCTACTGTATCTATTTATCTCTATATATATCTATACACTGTATCTATGTATCTCTATATGTATCTCTCTATATATATATACACTGTAGCTATATATCTCTATATATATATATCAGTGGTGAAGCGTCAGGGCCTTCAAGGTATTCAGAGAAGACCCTGGAACTCTCAGATGAAACCAAAGAATCGAATTAATTGTATTAATAAAATGTAATACAATTTAATAAAATTTAAATAAAATGAATAAATGAGAATCGTATCTGTGTTATAATACAGTGTTACGTTGATTTGTTTGTCTTTCTCGGTCCATGCACGACGCATTTGAGTGGTTTTGTGTTGGAAAAACAATGCAACCAATCAGATATTTTTCTGGGTTGCTGGGAAGAATATCCAACGTAAATCAACCAAAGTATTGAAAGTACAACCAACATTGGCCCTTAGACGGAATGATAGCGTACGTTTGGATTGACAATTTGATCAACCAATCATATCGTGATTTGTAGCCAATGGGCGTATTCTTTCAGATTTCCCCGGCAGCTCAATATGGAGCTAGAGGGTGCAAGGTGGTGGCTGGCGCGAGAGTGGATCTAGCGTAGTGTTACGTTTTCTACGTTGTTTTTTTTACGCCAAAATGGCAACAGGTGAAGATGATGTCGTGGCGGAAATATTGTGTGAACCATTTTCAAGACGACCATTTAATGTTAAAATGGACATTATTAAAAGAGGCCGTCCAACACCTGACAATCTGGAGCTGACTCAAGTAGTCAAAGCAGGTTATGTTCGCCATTTTCAGAGTAGCAACTGGGAACGATCCCCGTGGCTAACGGGCTCTACTAGCCACGAGAGGCTCTACTGATGGGAGTGTTGCTGTTTGGGACCGACAAGAGAGCAGGGAATTGGAACTTATTTTGGATCTGAAAAGCGATCATCTTTATGACCTGATGGTGGTCGAACCATCCAGAAGGACAGGAGAATGGATTTGGTCTTTAAGTGAACATCATTGGTGAGTGAGACTCATTTGTCTTTGCTGGTTTTGTCTCAGTGTTGCGTCTCGTTGAGCTGGTTGTTGCATTTTGTTTCCACACACTTGTTGACTGATTAGTTAATGGCTGACTTGGGTTTGTTAAGCATTGTTGTGCATTTGAATTGAGAGTTTGGACTTGATCTTTCTTTGCATCGCTTAACGTGAAAAGACTTAACGTAACTAAGAGTTACAAAACCACGATCAATAATCACCTAATTTGCATATGTTTTGTCATTAGCACTTTCACCTTTTCACTTTCATTTTGACAGGTGAAAGTGCTAATGACAAGACATATGCCAGAGACATTTGGTGATTATTGATCGCTATTTTGGAACTTAAAGTTCCAAAGTTACGTTAAGCCTTTTCACGTGAAGCGTGTTAGACCGTCCCTTTAACCGATAGCCTGTGTGTGGTGGTCTGTGTTGGGCTGTTACTTCACTACATGGACTCTGCTTTACAACTATGGTACACTTGGGAATTGGCTGCGACAATCTGATCTTCCTAAATGAGATAAGGCATAAAGTGACTCCTCCGTGACGTCCGTCTGACTAGAACAACTGAATTTTCGAATGGTGGTGGTGATGGTGGGGGTGGTGGTCTACAGCAGGGGTTCCCAAAGTGGGGGTCGCGGGACCCCGAGGGGGGGGGGGGGGTGCGCGGGACCCCGAGGGGGGGGGGGGTCGCGAGATGATTTCAGAATCCTCTTGATGTGACCATGAGGTTTTTATTGTTAATAATAACGTGTGCATAGATATTTTTATATATGTACGGGTGACGAAAAATGAATTTTGATTCCGACAGATTCACGACAGTATCATTTGGAGCTGAAAAAAAAGCCACACACAATTTTCAATATCACGATTCCCCCCCCCCCCCCCCTTGGACTTCACGATGTTCTCGATGGTGAAGATCTGCGCACACGTTGTTTTTAATGTTTCAGTCCCTCCGGTGATAGTGGGGGGGGGGGTCTGTTATGTTGGGGGTCGCGGGCTGAAAAGTTGTGGAACCCCTGGTCTACAGAAGGTCCAGTTGTGATAGACACGCTTCGCCACTGATATATATATATACATACACTGTAGCTATTTATCTCTATATATATCTCTATATATATATCTATATATATACATGCACTGTATCTATTTATCTCTATATATATATATATATATATATCTATATATCAGGGTTTCCGTTAGCCGGTATTTACTGGTTTTTAGCGGGTAAAAATTAAAAAAAACGGTAATTTAAAAACCTGCCGGTCAAAATGTCCGGTAATAATGCTCATACTAAACTTAAGTCCTGGACATTTGAGTTTTGAGCTTTATTACTGCCCCTCCCCCCCGGAAGGGTGACCGAATGAAGTGACCAATCAGCTGCCGCCCCTCTCATGACGTCACGCCGCCCGACGAGATGCAGGTGCGGTGATGGCAGCTCAACGGCTATGGGGCTTTAATGTTAGCGCTCCACGGCTATGGGGCTTTAATGTTAGCGCTCCACGGCTATGGGGCTTTAATGTTAGCGCTCCACGGCTATGGGGCTTTAATGTTTGCAACAGTTTGCCAAGTGCTAATGTGTGAGTTCAGCGAGCTGTACCCCGACTGGGCCACACGGGCTCAAAGGGCCTGTGTTCAAGCGACCAGCAGAGAGGGGCTTCTCCCTCAGAATGGTTTGAAAACATCAGTGCGGAGTCGTCTGGAGGAGGAGAGAGCGATGATCTTATGCGTATTGCAAGCTGCAAAGACACATTAGACACCTTTGATTTCAGCTCGGCTCAGAGGACTTTGCCGCAATGAAATGAAGGAGAAAGCAAAAAGTTGCCTGGTAGCCTACAGGGTAAATGTGATGCCATGCAGCCTACAGGGTCAATGTGATGCCATGCAGCCTACAGGGTCAATGTGATGCCATGTAGCCTACAGGGTCAATGTGATGCCATGCAGCCTACAGGGTCAATGTGATGCCATGCAGCCTACAGGGTCAATGTGATGCCATGTAGCCTACAGGGTCAATGTGATGCCATGCAGCCTACAGGGTCAATGTGATGCCATGTAGCCTACAGGGTCAATGTGATGCCATGCAGCCTACAGGGTCAATGTGATGCCATGCAGCCTACAGGGTCAATGTGATGCCATGTAGCCTACAGGGTCAATGTGATGCCATGTAGCCTACAGGGTCAATGTGATGCCATGCAGCCTACAGGGTCAATGTGATGCCATGTAGCCTACAGGGTCAATGTGATGCCATGCAGCCTACAGGGTCAATGTGATGCCATGCAGCCTACAGGGTCAATGTGATGCCATGTAGCCTACAGGGTCAATGTGATGCCATGTAGCCTACAGGGTCAATGTGATGCCATGCAGCCTACAGGGTCAATGTGATGCCATGTAGCCTACAGGGTCAATGTGATGCCATGTAGCCTACAGGGTCAATGTGATGCCATGTTAAAACGGACTACAGATGTTACAGGGGTACAGAAATACGAGGTTTTGCTCAATCGTTCTTGTTCGTTTTGTTGTTCATTAAATAGTCAAATTTATTTGAGGTCTTTGTCATTCTTTGGTCAATCTAGGTGTACATTATAGTTGAGTTTGTAATATAGACTGTTTTTGAAACATGACCGGTAAGTTTAGAATTTGTCCGGTAAAATAAAATCTGTCCGGAAACTTGACCGGCAAGAAAAAATCCTAGCGGAAACCCTGATATATATATATATATATATATATATATATTTATATATACATTGTATCTATTTATCTCTATATATATATATCTATATATACACACTGTATCTATTTATCTCTATATATATATCTATATATATATATCTATGTATATACATACACTGTATTTATTTATCTCTATATATATCTCTATATATTTATCTCTATATATATATATACACTGTATCTATTTATCTCTATATATATCTCTATATATATATATACACTGTATCTATTTATCTCTATATATATCTCTATATATATCTATATATATACACACTGTATCTATTTATGTCTATATATATATCTCGATATATATCTCTATATATATATCTCTATATATATATAAAAAGATCTTTATATCGCTTTTTTACTAACCCTTTTACTTTTATGAATGTATGTATTGATACCAATACATACATATATTCTCATCAACCTACACATACAAATGCATATTTATATATACATATATTCACATAATTCAATATAGTAAAACGTTGTAAATCAAGCCCCATTTAGTGCAGAAAGAGAAGTCCAATCCAACAGGACTTCATTGAGATGCTCCTGCATTCAGAAGCCTTCACTTCCTTTGGGCTCCAAGGACTTTTCAAAGCTCTTCTTGGGTGGACCTCTGCCCATCAAAACAACACATTGGGCTGCTTTAGATTGGGGTCATTAAGGAGCAGGTAGGGGTCAAGGGTCATTGAGGAGCAGGTAGGGGTCAAGGGTCATTGAGGAGCAGGTAGGGGTCAGAGGTCATTAAGGAGCAGGTAGGGGTTAGAGATCAATAAGGAGCAGGTAGGGGCAAGGGGTCATTAAGGAGCAGGTAGGGGTCAAGGGTCATTGAGGAGCAGGTAGGGGTCAGAGTTTATTAAGGAGCAGGTAGGGATTACAGTTCATTAAGGAGCAGGTAGGGGTCAGAGGTCATTAAGGAGCAGGTAGGGGTCAGAGGTCATTAAGGAGCAGGTAGGGGTCAGAGGTCATTAAGGAGCAGGTAAGGGTTAGGGGTCATTGAGGAGCAGGTAGGGGTTAGGGCTCATTAAGGAGCAGATAGGGGTTAGGGCTCATTAATGAGCAGGTAGGGGTCAGATGTCATTAAGGAGCAGGTAGAGGTCAGAGGTCAAAAATTAGCAGTTAGGGATTACAGGTCATGAAGGAGCAGCTAGAGGTTAGGGGTCATTGTGCAGCAGGTAGGGGTTAGAGGTCATTGAGGAGCAGGTAGGGGTCAGGGGTCATTGAGGAGCAGGTAGGGGTCAGGGGCCATTGAGGAGCAGGTAGGGGTCAGAGGTCATTGAGGAGCAGGTAGGGGTCAGAGGTCATTGAGGAGCAGGTAGGGGTCAGAGGTCATTAAGGAGCAGGTACAGGAGAACATATCTTTAATAAATTAACATGCTGTTCATTAACAAGCCCTTTTTAGAATGTTAATATACGCAGAATATCAAAGTACTATATGTATGTATGTGTGTGTGTGTACTTCTCTATATTTGCGTGTGTGTGTTTGTCTGTATACTGTGTGTTGTGTGTGTGTGCTCTATGCGTGTTGCTACAAGCGACACAGAGACACTGAGGAACCATAACCCCCAAACCAGATCCCAAAGCCAGGGAGGAGGTCCTCCTGGGTGAATGTGGACTGGAAGGTGTGGATGAGTGTCAGTGTGTCTGAGGACCCTCCTCCATCTGGGGACACTCTGTAGAAGGAGAGAGAGCCAGCAGGTCGGTCCACATACACTCCTACTCTGTTAGAGGGGGGGAGATCTATGACTGTTCTACTACCGTTGTACTGGACAGAGTAATAATCATTATAACAATCAAGTCTCCAGGACTTGTTGTTGAATCCAAGACAGCTGTCATCACCCCCTCCTCTCCTAGTGATTCCTCTGTATGTCACTTCTATACTAACACCTCTTCCTTCCACCTCCACCTCCCAGTAACAGCGGTCAGTCAGACCCTCTCTACACAACACCTGGGGCCAGGAGTCAAATCTCTCCAGGTGATCAGGATACGACTCCTGCTCTCCAACCATCGTCACCTTCCTGTGTTCCTCAGACAGAGAGAGTCCTCTGTGAGCTGTGTTTGGGTCCAGTGTGAGTTCACACTCATCTGATGGGAGAGAGAACAAAATACATGATGAGTCTACACAGAAATACTCCTGATGAGGTCATCAAGATATGAGCCGTTTGGAGTCAGTTCAATAAGCCCTTTAGAAATGGGTGGAGCCGTGAATAACCACTGAGGAAGAAAAAGTACTTGATTGGAAAGTACTCTCTTGATTTATAGATAGGACATCATTAAACGTTAGCAGTTGCCAACATTAACCTTGGATAACTACAATTGTGACTTTGATAGGAGAGGTTGCCTAGTTTCCTAGGACCTAAAGTATGATGAAAATATATATTATTATAGATTATATATATAATTAGAACGTAATCAATTTATTATAATATATTAATATTTAGATATATTTTATTTATTAATATAAACATTATTATATAGTGATATATATTAGTATATCAAATATGTTTATTCACATATATTATTAGATATATTTTAGATCATGTTCTGAATATAAAATACACATACAAGTATTATTAACAGCATCCTGATTATGATTGTCTAATAATAAAACACTCATAATACTCATCATTAATAAATAATATTGTTACAGTAATAATATATGTTGTATTTTACAGAAGAAGGATTCATTGTGATGGTTATGCATTATGTAAAAGATACCAACCATCATGTATCTCATCAATATATTAATATATTGATAAGATACATGATGTCAACCATCATGCATCTCATCAATATATTAATATATTGATAAGATACATGATGTCCACCATCATGTTCATTCCCAGTAGGACGTCACCTCCTGCTGTGTGGATGGACTTTCAATCTGAGGAGTTAGTGTGTTGTTGTGATGACTCAAACTAAACAGACACTTACACTTCTTTAGAGTCGACCTCAGGACAGGCAGCTTCTCCATCTCCATGTCCAGTGTCTCTTCAGCTGGGTCCCGGTACAGACGTCACAGGGAACTTCAGCAGAGGCCAATCCTTGAAAACATCTAGTTTTAAAACCATATATTTTTAAACGTATTAAAGTGTTTAGACAACGGTTTAAACTGGTTCTAATGTCCCTATATGTGTATATATCTCTATCTATATGAGTGATGGAGTAGCGTAGGGCTTGATATAAACATATAATACACATCTAATACTACATGAACTTAACAATGGTCCACCATCAAAGTGTGTCCGTTGGAACAGGCTCCCTGGTGCAGAACTAACTCTTTGAAGCCCTTGGTCAACACTCACTACTCACCTTAGAACGCTGTCCACCGCTTAGTTGACAAAGGCTGGTGTTCTTTCAACTGTTATCTCCTCGTCGCGTCTCAATTGAGAGAGAGAGAGAGAGAGAGAGAGAGAGAGAGAGAGAGAGAGAGAGAGAGAGAGAGAGAGAGAGAGAGACTACTAATTCTAGCGAATGATAGTTATTACTTAATTTTCTCTCTTGCTGTTTGAGAATGATAGTTGTTAGTGTTGTTTTTATTATTGTTATTCATTGTGTGTTCCTAAGGACCTCACTTACTGTGTGTGTGTGTGTGTGTGTGTGTGTGTGTGTGTGTGTGTGTGTGTGTGTGTGTGTGTGTGTGTGTGTGTGTGTGTGTGTGTGTGAGAGAGATAAGAGCAGTAGGCAGAGAGAGATAGAGAGAGTCTGTGTGTGTGTGTGTACACACATACACACACACACACACACACACACAGCAAATGAGAACATTATGAACAAAATAACAGTACAGTATTTCACACACACACACACCCACACACACACACACACACACACACACACACACCAAGTCCACATCAATGTGGTCCTCAGGTCAACACATGGTGAATAATGGAGCCCTGCTCTAAAGGCTGGCTGGAGTCCTCACTGACAACTGCTTTCTCTTCCTCTTACTGAGGAACACATCTTTAGTTAGGGCTTCAGTTCAATAGGTTTGTGTCTGATGTTGATCTTTATATTAATTCATCTTTCATTAGGTCTTTAGTTCAATAGGTTTGTGTCTGATGTTGATCTTTATATTAATTCATCTTTCATTAGGGCTTCAGTTCAATAGGTTTGTGTCTGATGTTGTTCTTTATATTAATTCATCTTTCATTAGGTCTTTAGTTCAATAGGTTTGTGTCTGATGTTGATCTTTATATTAATTCATCTTTCATTCGGGCTTTAGTTCAATAGGTTTGTGTCTGATGTTGATCTTTATATTAATTCATCTTTCATTAGGGCTTTAGTTCAATAGGTTTGTGTCTGATGTTGATCTTTATATTAATTCATCTTTCATTAGGGCTTTAGTTCAATAGGTTTGTGTCTGATGTTGTTCTTTATATTAATTCATCTTTCATTAGGTCTTTAGTTCAATAGGTTTGTGTCTGATGTTGTTCTTTCCTGTTGTGTCTGTGGTGAAAAAATGGCTTCCTTATCAAAGTCAGATCAGATCAGTGTGTGTGTGTGTGTGTGTGTGTGTGTGTGTGTGTGTGTGTGTGTGTGTGTGTGTGTGTGTGTGTGTGTGTGTGTGTGTGCAAGACACACACACACAAACCCCCCCCACACACAAACACACACATACACAACCCCCCCCACACACACACACACACACACGTTGGCGGAGGGAGGACAACAGCGGTTGCGGGTGTAACAAAGGGGTTTACTTGTTTAAACAGGTGGGGGTCGGGGGAGAAGGGGATAACGGTAAATCAAACGGTCCTCCCGGTTGGGGTACAGTCTCCCTCTCTCTCGGTCGCCCCGGGGTAGCTGTCCTGGGCCGGGGCTCGTGGGGTGTTGGTCCGCCTCCTGGGGCTCCCGTTAGGGCAGCAACACCGCCGCCAGGGGTTAAGGCTGGAGACACCATCGCTGTTAACAATCCTGCTTCAGCATTAACGCTCACATAGCGCGCCGCGGCTTTCAGTCCTGGTTGGCCTGCGGCCTCTTACCACATACTGTTCCTCTCCTCTTCCTTCCACGCTCTCCCTTTTCTCCCTGCCTCTGGCCTTCTTGAGCGGCTCCCCTCCAGGTGTACGGCGTCAGGCCTGACGAGCCGCTCCAGGTGTTCCCCATTCGGCCTGACGAGTGGGCGGTTACCGTCTGAGCTCTCCGTGGTGCTAATCCTGCCAGGAGCTCAGAGGTGTAGTACCGGTGTTCTACCACCTGGCCAAAGGGTGGCCCAGCATGCTTCCCAGTGGAGCCCGGGGCGCCACAACACACACACACACACACACACACACACACACACACACACACACACACACACACACACACACACACACACACACACACACACACACACACACACACACACACACACAGTGTGTGTGTGTGTGCATGTGCCCAGCGCCTATTCTATATATGATTCATCATTGCATACATCGTAGAACAATGTTTCCTATTTTCTTAAATCCATGTTTATTTCTATCAGTCGTTGGTTTTGCTAAACAGTTTGTGGTGATTCTCCTAAATGAGGGACATTAATAAATGTACAAGCTGTGTATTTTTATGATTCCTATCACATGTTGCTTCCTCCTCTTTGGACAATTGTGAGAATGTAATTTGAGGTTGCAAATGAATGAAACATTTGTCCATTGTGTGCGATGTTAACATTGCATTGTATATCTATATATACAGACTGAGCTGTCCTGTTGCCCACACAACCAAACCACACAACAATTATGACACAACTAGGGGAAACACCACAACCAGATTTGTGAATGAGCGACGCTGGACATAGTCAGCTTTTAAAATACATTTCTAGTGACAATTGTGGACGTAAATACGAGTACGAGTGTTGAACTGCCAACAATTACCTTAAAGTTCTACTGCTGGCCATCCAAGTTCCCTTCAGCAGATCATTGAAAATGTGGCAGAAAATGTCTTTTTATGACGTTGTTGAACGTGCACATGAATCCTGAGCCCAAACTTGACCTTCGACCCTTATTTGGTAACTAAGGTCTTTATTACTTTAGAACATTCATACTTGCGGGGGGGAATATGGAGTATTCCATTGAACTTGTTATTGCATATTGCAAATAAAAACATCTATAATCTTGAATCTTGAGTCTTGATTGTTATGATTACTAGAAGAGTCCAGAAAGTCCAGCAAAAGTATGACAACCCCAATATATCAGGTACAAAAGGATAAGTGAAAGGATGGAATACTCATGAATAAACATAAGTCATAATACTGTGGAGGAGGAAAGACTGACATCCAGGAGGATAAGAGCTGTATTAGGAGGGACCAGGGGGACAGACAGGTGAGGGGTCGTAGGAGGAGGGACAAGGGGGACAGACAGGTGAGGGGTCGTAGGAGGAGGGACCAGGGGACAGACAGGTGAGGGGTCATAGGAGGAGGGACCAGGGGGACAGACAGGTGAGGGATCGTATCAGGAGGGACCAGGGGGACAGACAGGTGAGGGGTCGTAGGAGGAGGGACCAGGGGGACAGACAGGTGAGGGGTCGTAGGAGGAGGGACCAGGGGGACAGACAGGTGAGGGGTCGTAGGAGGAGGGACCAGGGGGACAGACAGGTGAGGGGTCGTAGGAGGAGGGACCAGGGGGACAGACAGGTGAGGGATCGTATCAGGAGGGACCAGAGGGACAGACAGGTGAGGGGTCGTAGGAGGAGGCACCAGGGGGACAGACAGGTGAGGGGTCGTAGGAGGAGGGACCAGGGGGACAGACAGGTGAGGGGTCGTAGGAGGAGGGACCAGGGGGACAGACAGGTGAGGGGTCATAGGAGGAGGAACCAGGGGACAGACAGGTGAGGGGTCGTAGGAGGAGGGACCAGGGGACAGACAGGTGAGGGGGTCGTATCAGGAGGGACCAGGGGGACAGACATGTGAGGGGTCGTAGGAGGAGGGACCAGGGGGACAGACAGGTGAGGGGTTGTAGGAGGAGGGACCAGGGGGACAGACAGGTGAGGGGTCGTAGGAGGAGGGACCAGGGGGACAGACAGGTGAGGGGTCGTAGGAGGAGGGACCAGGGGGACAGACAGGTGAGGGGTCGTAGGAGGAGAGACCAGGGGGACAGACAGGTGAGGGGTTGTAGGAGGAGGGACCAGGGGGACAGACAGGTGAGGGGTCGTAGGAGGATGGACCAGCGTCCTGTAAACTGGAATGCTGGGGAACAGGGTTTTGTGGAGCAGAGACGCCCATCTGGCAGTGAGTGAAGAGTCAGAGAGCTGGGGGTTCATGTGGGGAACCAGCAGGTGGTTTCATTGAACCAATCAGCAGTGAGGAGACAGGGGATTGGCCGCAGCTTAAAAAGGAGGGCGTGGCCGAACCGAACCGTTGGGAGATCTCCAAACCTCTCTGTGACCTTGATGTGCTCTATAGAATAGAAAGGGCTCATGACATTAAATGTAATTCAATTTGACACAAAATATTTGTATAAATGTCTTTCTGTGATTAAAAGGTACTATTTTCATTGAACAAAGTGTAGGGTTATGTCCAGGGTCAAATGAAACAACATCTATTCTCCCATAATGCCAGAATCTACCATTAGAGTAGGTCATGAAATGCCAAGGGAATATGGAAAGGTATCATTCTTATTATTCCAAACCTAAATGTTAATGTCCCTGAGGAGCGGGCTTGAGGAGCGGGTCTGAGGAGCGGGCCGAGGAGCGGGCCTATTTCATATTTTATATTTTTTTTATTATCGTTCTATTTCTTATAGGCTACGCCTATAATCATAGAACGAGAGTTATGATAACAGAACAGAGACAGGTCATTACGGAGCAGGTAGGGGTTAGACAGTACAGAGACAGGTCATTAAGGAGCAGGTAGGGGTTAGACAGTACAGAGACAGGTCATTAAGGAGCTGGTAGGGGTTAGACAGTACAGAGACAGGTCATTACGGAGCAGGTAGGGGTTAGACAGTACAGAGACAGGTCATTACGGAGCAGGTAGGGGTTAGACAGTACAGAGACAGGTCATTAAGGAGCAGGTAGGGGTTAGACAGTACAGAGACAGGTCATTAAGGAGCAGGTAGGGGTTAGACAGTACAGAGACAGGTCATTAAGGAGCAGGTAGGGGTTAGACAGTACAGAGACGGGTCATTACGGAGCAGGTAGGGGTTAGACAGTACAGAGACAGGTCATTAAGGAGCTGGTAGGGGTTAGACAGTACAGAGACAGGTCATTAAGGAGCAGGTAGGGGTTAGACAGTACAGAGACAGGTCATTAAGGAGCAGGTAGGGGTTAGACAGTACAGAGACGGGTCATTAAGGAGCAGGTAGGGGTTAGACAGTACAGAGACAGGTCATTAAGGAGCAGGTAGGGGTTAGACAGTACAGAGACAGCTCATTAAGGAGCAGGTAGGGGTAAGACAGTACAGAGACAGGTCATTACGGAGCAGGTAGGGGTTAGACAGTACAGAGACAGGTCATTAAGGAGCAGGTAGGGGTTAGACAGTACAGAGACAGGTCTTAAGGAGCAGGTAGGGGTTAGACAGAACAGAGACAGGTCATTAAGGAGCAGGTAGGGGTTAGACAGTACAGAGACAGGTCATTAAGGAGCAGGTAGGGGTTAGACAGTACAGAGACAGGTCATTAAGGAGCAGGTAGGGGTTAGACAGTACAGAGACAGGTCATTAAGGAGCAGGTAGGGGTTAGACAGTACAGAGACAGGTCATTAAGGAGCAGGTAGGGGTTAGACAGTACAGAGACAGCTCATTAAGGAGCAGGTAGGGGTAAGACAGTACAGAGACAGGTCATTACGGAGCAGGTAGGGGTTAGACAGTACAGAGACAGGTCATTAAGGAGCAGGTAGGGGTTAGACAGGTCATTAAGGAGCAGGTAGGGGTTAGACAGTACAGAGACAGGTCATTAAGGAGCAGGTAGGGGTAAGACAGTACAGAGACAGGTCATTAAGGAGCAGGTAGGGGTTAGACAGTACAGAGACAGGTCATTAAGGAGCAGGTAGGGGTTAGACAGGTCATTAAGGAGCAGGTAGGGGTTAGACAGTACAGAGACAGGTCATTAAGGAGCAGGTAGGGGTAAGACAGTACAGAGACAGGTCATTAAGGAGCAGGTAGGGGTTAGACAGTACAGAGACAGGTCATTAAGGAGCAGGTAGGGGTTAGACAGTACAGAGACAGGTCATTAAGGAGCAGGTAGGGGTTAGACAGTACAGAGACAGGTCATTAAGGAGCAGGTAGGGGTTAGACAGTACAGAGACAGGTCATTAAGGAGCAGGTAGGGGTTAGACAGTACAGAGACAGGTCATTAAGGAGCAGGTAGGGGTTAGACAGTACAGAGACAGCTCATTAAGGAGCAGGTAGGGGTAAGACAGTACAGAGACAGGTCATTACGGAGCAGGTAGGGGTTAGACAGTACAGAGACAGGTCATTAAGGAGCAGGTAGGGGTTAGACAGGTCATTAAGGAGCAGGTAGGGGTTAGACAGTACAGAGACAGGTCATTAAGGAGCAGGTAGGGGTAAGACAGTACAGAGACAGGTCATTAAGGAGCAGGTAGGGGTTAGACAGTACAGAGACAGGTCATTAAGGAGCAGGTAGGGGTTAGACAGGTCATTAAGGAGCAGGTAGGGGTTAGACAGTACAGAGACAGGTCATTAAGGAGCAGGTAGGGGTAAGACAGTACAGAGACAGGTCATTAAGGAGCAGGTAGGGGTTAGACAGTACAGAGACAGGTCATTAAGGAGCAGGTAGGGGTTAGACAGTACAGAGACAGGTCATTAAGGAGCAGGTAGGGTTAGACAGTACAGAGACAGGTCATTAAGGAGCAGGTAGGGGTTAGACAGTACAGAGACAGGTCATTAAGGAGCAGGTAGGGGTTAGACAGTACAGAGACAGGTCATTAAGGAGCTGGTAGGGGTTAGACAGTACAGAGACAGGTCATTAAGGAGCAGGTAGGGGTTAGACAGTACAGAGACAGGTCATTAAGGAGCAGGTAGGGGTTAGACAGTACAGAGACAGGTCATTAAGGAGCAGGTAGGGGTTAGACAGTACAGAGACAGGTCATTAAGGAGCAGGTAGGGGTTAGACAGTACAGAGACAGGTCATCAAGGAGCAGGTAGGGGTTAGACAGTACAGAGACAGGTCATTAAGGAGCAGGTAGGGGTTAGACGGTACAGAGACAGGTCATTAAGGAGCAGGTAGGGGTTAGACAGTACAGAGACAGGTCATTAAGGAGCAGGTAGGGGTTAGACGGTAAAGAGACAGGTCATTAAGGAGCAGGTAGGGGTTAGACAGTACAGAGACAGGTCATTAAGGAGCAGGTAGGGGTTAGACAGTACAGAGACAGGTCATTAAGGAGCAGGTAGGGGTTAGACAGTACAGTGACAGGTCATTAAGGAGCAGGTAGGGGTTAGACAGTAGAGAGACAGGTCATTAAGGAGCAGGTAGGGGTTAGACAGTACAGAGACAGGTCATTAAGGAGCAGGTAGGGGTTAGACAGTACAGAGACAGGTCATTAAGGAGCAGGTAGGGGTTAGACAGTACAGAGACAGGTCATTAAGGAGCAGGTAGGGGTTAGACAGTACAGAGACAGGTCATTAAGGAGCAGGTAGGGGTTAGACAGTACAGAGACTGGTCATTAAGGAGCAGGTAGGGGTTAGACAGTACAGAGACAGGTCATTAAGGAGCAGGTAGGGGTTAGACAGGTCATTAAGGAGCAGGTAGGGGTTAGACAGTTAGACAGGATGATGAGGTGTAGCACAGGGTGAGGGTGAGGGGGACTGCGTTCAGGATGATGAGGTGGTGTAGCACAGGGTGAGGGTGAGGGGGACTGCGTTCAGGATGATGAGGTGGTGGTGCACAGGGTGAGGGTGAGGGGGACTGCGTTCAGGATGATGAGGTGGTGTAGCACAGGGTGAGGGTGAGGGGGACTGCGTTCAGGATGATGAGGTGGTGGTGCACAGGGTGAGGGTGAGGGGGACTGCGTTCAGGATGATGAGGTGGTGGTGCACAGGGTGAGGGTGAGGGGGACTGCGTTCAGGATGATGAGGTGGTGTAGCACAGGGTGAGGGTGAGGGGGACTGCGTTCAGGATGATGAGGTGGTGGTGTAGCACAGGGTGAGGGTGAGGGGGACTGCGTTCAGGATGATGAGGTGGTGGTGTAGCACAGGGTGAGGGTGAGGGGGACTGCGTTCAGGATGATGAGGTGGTGGTGTAGCACAGGGTGAGGGTGAGGGGGACTGCGTTCAGGATGATGAGGTGGTGGTGTAGCACAGGGTGAGGGTGAGGGGGACTGCGTTCAGGATGATGAGGTGGTGGTGTAGCACAGGGTGAGGGTGAGGGGGACTGCGTTCAGGATGATGAGGTGGTGGTTTTGCGTGAAGCAGAAGAAAAGGAGTGAAACCCCTGAGATAAACAAGGAACCACAAGGTGATTGAGCAGAAGAGACAGGAGGAGTCAGTGGAGCACAGGAGGAGTCAGTGGAGCACAGGAG
>CM051023.1:4969600-4972100 GCA_027704905.1 Muraenolepis orangiensis | reverse complement strand
GTGTGTGTGTGTGTGTGTGTGTGTGTGTGTGTGTGTGTGTGTGTGTGTGTGTGTGTGTGTGTGTGTGTGTGTGTGTGTGTTTTATAAAATTGATAAAAGACATTGCCCACCCCAGCCACGAACTGTACTCACTATTACCGTCAGGCAGGTGTCGTACAAATAGGCTTAGAGATAGCTTCCACAGTCAGGCCATCAGGCTGCTGAACAAGGGCGTATAACATATAACAATGTATATTTTATTACATTGATTTATATATACATATTGCTCTTTTCTGTGCTGATTTTTGCATTTTATAAATTGCATTTTTTATTTTTATTTTATATCCTTTATTCTATTTTTATTCTATTTTTATTCTATTTTTATTCTATTTTTATCTATTTTTATCTAATTTTATAACTGCTGTCTGTCGTCGGGTATTGCACACAAGATTTTCACATCACTGCTTTATACTAAACTGTAAACTGTGAAGTGACAATAAACTTGACTTGACTTGACTTGTGTGTGTCAGGCAATTCAAAGAATTGAATTCTCTGCGCCTAAGTGTGTTCTGTCGATACAAATTCTTTGGCTGAGCGCAGGTGACGAATTCCCGCGCCGGTTGGGAAAGTTCTGGTTTGGATCTCCTGGCCTCGACTCATTTTGTGTTCACCTCGGATGCACCGTGGGTAAAAAGCCAGGGACTGTGCCGAAGACAAGAGTAGTCCCTCAACGACCTCAAACCACCCAGTTCCTCCACTAAGTGCCATAACATAACAAGCCCGAGCTCAAATAAACCTGAGGCCAAGCTAGCTAAATGTGTTATTGCAATCAACATTCCATACTTTCCCCCGGAGAAGAAGAGCGGGAAAAGGATAACCTTGGGCTTCTAAACATTTAAACAAAGCGCCTCCATGTCTATTCCTTGAGTTATGCACGCGGCAGTTGAACGCCGATCTAAACACAGGTTCTAGTGATTCTGTGCCATTTAAGTACTGACTCCCCCGACATACTGTACAACAAGGCGTATAATGGTGGAGAACCCGCGGAGAAGCAAGGAGGGACTCCTACAATAGAGTAGGCTAATGCTACGTGGTAAACGGACTGGCATTTATATCGCACTTTTATCCAAAGTGTCACGCCTCACATTCACCCATTCATACACACCTTCATCCACCGACGGGCGGAGTCAGCCATCAAGGAGACAGCCAGCAGGGAGTCGGGAGAAGTGAGGGTAAGGGACACCTCTGGGGACACTTTTGCTTGGAGGAGCCTGGAGGGGGGGGGGATGGGACCAGCAACCTTCGGGTTGTGTGTGACGACCGCTCTACCTCCTGAGCTGCTGGTCATCATCCAGCGCTCATCTCCTGTCTTGTCATTTACAATAACAAATGATTCTACCCAACTAGTATGTGTCCCGTGTACCGTGAGCCCCCCCCCCCCCCCGGAAAGCTAATGAAAGTCATAGAAAGAAATAAAGCAAAGACACTGAGGGATTTATGGTCCTTCCCGTTACATTCACAGATATTAGGGCCTCTGTGAAATCCAAAGCTGCACGCTCTCTCTCTCTCTCTCTCTCTCTCTCTCTCTCTCTCTCTCTCTCTCTCTCTCTCTCTCTCTCTCTCTCTCTCTCTCTCTCTCTCTCTCTCTCACTCTCTCTCTCTCTCTCTCTCTCTCTCTCAATCGTCCCGGATCTCCAGCTGAGTCCGAGCGGCGTGTCCGCAACAGCGCGATGAATAAACTGGTGGCAGTAAAACGGTGATCCTTATCAAAGCCGACGCGCGGCTTAAATGTATGCTAGTATATAGCGACGGCCCGCTATCTGTTATCGAGAGAGAGAGAGAGAGAAAAGAGTTGGGAATGCCCGTGATTCAAGCTGCTGCTGCTGCTGTGTTATTCATGGCGATAAATCACATCACCTTGAACACACAACGGCAAAGGGCAGCGTCCACTCCCACTGTTGGTGTCCACCAGCGCATTTGGGTCTGCAGAATCCTTCACCTGTCATATGCTGTATGTGTTTGTGTGGAGAGGATGTGGTTGGCAGCTGGTTTGAGCAGCCTCACCTGCACACCTGTATCTACATCTGGAGGATTGAATCCTCTTTTATTGGTCACATACATGCACACACACATACACACACACACACACACACACACACACACACACAGAAATGTGTTTCTCTGCATTTAACCCATCCTAGTATTAGGGGCAGTGGGCAGCTATTGTATATATAAACAGCTGCCCGGGGAGCAGTGCCTTCTGGTGCCTTGCTCAAGGGTTACCTTGGCAGTGCAGTCCAGAGGTTGTAAAAGGTCTCCGTGAGTCCAGCGAATGGACCATTTTCCAACTGCCGAGGCGAGAGAGAGAGAGAGAGAGAGGGCCCTTTCATTGATATCAACATTCGTTGATATGGCAACTAGATGTAGGACAAGGATGAGCGTGTACTGTTACCGCTATTCGTACACATTTCTCTACCCACAGTCAATATAGGAATAAACGTATCTGAACAGAACAGGGTTG
>CM051023.1:4922100-4934600 GCA_027704905.1 Muraenolepis orangiensis | reverse complement strand
TGCTTTGAGTAGTGACCAGGGATACAAGATGTGTGACGTCGAGTGGCGTCGCATGTATGATCAATTCCCAAGCCATGAAACAAGTAGGAATCACAGGGACTGTTATTTGCGATGGAAAAACCTCCAGTGTTGGGTTATGACTGCATGTGGCGTTGATCATCAGTTGCAGAGAGAGCTACAGTTTGAAATTGAGAAAAACAAAGCTATCTTGCAGAGACTCCTTGATGTCACTCTGCACTTAGCAACGAGGAATTTAGCTTTCCGAGGTAAAACGCATGCTTTGGGCGATGTCCACAATGGAAATTTTGTAGGTACGCTAGAACTTTTGGCACGATATGATCCACTCTTGAAAGACCACTTAGACAAAATCAGGACATCCAAAAAAGGAAGCCAGCTAACTCATTATCTGAGCCCAGACATCCAGAACGAGTTTATTGAATTGTGTGGGGGAAAGGTTTTAAAAACCATTCTGACGGAAAGGGAGGATGCCATATACTATGGAATCATTTGTGATGCAAAGGCCTGACATTTCCCACAGCGAGCAAAATGTTGTGCTCATAAGATATGTCCATTATAATGAAGACACGGGCGCATGGGAGATCACTGAAAGATTTATTGAATTCAAAGATTTCAACGGAAAAACAGGATGTGAAAGAGCAGGGATGATGGAGACTGTGCTTCTGGATCTAGGGATAGACATTAGTGATTGCAGGGGGCAAGGGTATGATAATGGGGCCAATATGTCAGGGAAAATCAAGGGAGTCCAAGCCCAAATACTGAAAAAGAATAATCTTGCTACTTTCTCACCTTGTGCCTCCCACACGTTGAATCTGGTAGGCGTGCATGCTGCAGAATCCAGCCCTGAAGTGTCCAACTTCTTTGGTTACATTAACTGCCTCTACACATGTGTAAGTGCCAGTCCATCTCGTTGGTCTATATACAAAAAGAAAACAGGTTGCTCTGTACATCGGCTATCTGACACTCGCTGGAGTGCCAGAATTGATGCTGTGAAACCTGTAGCAAAGCACCTACCTGGTGTCATTGAAGCCCTTGCTACCATACTGAGCTCATGCAGTCTCACAGCTGAGGCCAGATCTGAAGCTGTTGGTGGAGGAACTACCTCATTTGATGCCATTGTCCTTCTCACCATTTGGGTGAAAGTGTTGCAATCTATTGATGACAGAAATGTGATACTCCAGTCAGGGAAAATGTCAATAGAGGTGGAGGCAGGTAATGTTGCTGCACTAAGAGATGAGATGCAGACTCTCAGAAATGGATGGGATGCTATTCTGTCTGAGGCATCAATGGTAGCTAAGGAAATGGAGGTTCCACCTCATTTCAAGAAAGAACTTAGCCGTGAGAGGAGGAGGAAGAGGATGAAACTGGTGAAGGAACAGGTCAGGAGGATAGGCCAGAAACAACATTCCGTAAAACTGTGTTTTTCACTGCCATGGACCAGATCATAAGTGACTTGGACACTCGGTTCCAAACAACAGCAAATATTGTTGAAGAATTTGCTGCCATACTTAAAATTGGGAAGTTGAGTGACCGTGTCATGGCTTCTGTGTGTCAGCCACTGAGGGAGAAATACTCACAGGATCTCACAGATCAGTTTGAGAGTGAGATGAGGCATCTCAATATAATATTTTCTGCCACTTTCCCCCCTGATTGTAGCTCTCTTGAACTCCTGAATGCAATATACAAGATGGAACTCCAGAGCATTTTTGGAGACGTTTGCATTGCCCTCAGAATGTTCTTGACGCTCCCAGTTACCGTAGCTGGTGGTGAAAGATCATTTAGTAAGTTGAAACTTATCAAGAGCTATTTAAGATCTACCATGTCGCAAGAGAGGTTGAATAGCCTTGCAATGTTATCGATTGAAAGCAAGATGGCTCTGTCACTTGATTTCAAAGAGCTCATAAAACATTTTGCCACCAAGAAGGTCCGGCGATTGGCGTTCGTGATTTAGGGATAAAAATGCAGTCTATGGCAGGATTGTGGGATGTTTCCCTATAGTAAGCTGACAGCTACAGCCCACATTGTGAACAATTACTATCTGATGCATAGTCCTCTAGCACTACATTTTTCATGTTTTATAATTGTGTTCAAATCTTCAGTTAATTTATACTTTTGTCCTTGTGTTGTTCAAATCTTAATTTAATAGTCAAAGAATGTTGAGATTTTTTGTTTGTTCATTCCTGTATTGGGTGTAATTTTCAATTAAATAGAAGATAAAGTTGATAGTCAGTCCATTGCAGTCCATTACAGTTCATTAACTTCAACAGGGTTTTCGAGGTTGGGTATCATCGTGTCGTTTAGGGGGTGGACGCAAGGTCATGACCCCACCAGTATCCAAGAATCCTGAATTGTCCCCACCAATAGCTCAACACTTGTCACTCGCGCCTCCTCAAATTACTTGCGCGTGTAACAGGTAAAAACCATATTATGCGTTTTCATCAATAAATAAATGCCCCAAATCTTTTATGTGCGCGCATGGATTGGGGGCCCACAAATAGATTCTTTCATGGGGCCCAGAATCTCCAGCTACGCCCTTGGTAGTAGTAGTAGTAGTATCAGTAGTGTTAGTAGTAGTAGTAGTAGTAGTTGTTTTAGTAGTAGTAGTAGTATCAGTAATGTTAGTAGTAGTAGTAGTAGTAGTAGTAGTAGCTGTGAGTAGTAGTAGTAGTAGTAGTAGTAGCTGTGAGTAGTAGTATTAATATTAGTAGTGTTAGTATTAGTAGTAGTAGTATAAGTAGTGAATGGTAGTTGTAGTAGTAGTAGTCATTAGAAGATGTAGTAGTAGTAGTAGTAGTCATTAGAAGATGTAGTAGTAGTAGTAGTAGTTGTATTTGTATTAGTAGTGGTAGTAAAAAGTATTAGTTGTTGTAGTAGTAGTAGTAATAGTTAGTAGCAGTATTAGTAGTAGTAGTAGTATTGGTAATAGTTAGTAGTAGTATTAGTAGTAGTAGTAGTAGTTTTTTGTTGTGACTCGACGTGGAGAGAGAGACAGTTCAAAGGAAAGCAGCCTGTAGAGAATGGACATGTACGTTGTACCATTTACGTCCTTACCTCCCGCTTATACTGCGTCTCTTACGGTTACCTTCTTCTACCGTGCTTACGGTAATATGGTAAGAGGAGAAGGTGACGTCACTACGCAGAGCACGGAACTCTGCGTCTCCAGTGTCAACAAGAACGTGTGTGTGTGTGTGTGTGTGTGTGTGTGTGTGTGTGTGTGTGTGTGTGTGTGTGTGTGTGTGTGTGTGTGTGTGTGTGTGTGTGTGTGTGTGTGTGTGTGTGTGTGTGTGTGTGTGTGTGTGTGTGTGTGTGTGTGTGTGTGTGTGTTCATTTGAGACAACTCGATAAATAAGTATGACGTGTCTTTTCGTGTCTTAGGCAACAAAGCGCTGAGTTAAACAACCCTCATCACAGCCTTTGTCCAACTAAGCGGTGGACAGCGTTCTAAGGTGAGTAGTGAGTGTTGACCAAGGGCTTCAAAGAGTTAGTTCTGCACCAGGGAGCCTGTTCCAACGGACACACTTTGATGGTGGACCATTGTTAAGTTCATGTAGTATTAGATGTGTATTATATGTTTATATCAAGCCCTATGCTACTCCATCACTCATATACATAGAGATATATACACATATAGGAACATTAGAACCAGTTTAACCGTCTATTTACCGTCTATGTGACGTGTGGGAGTGGGTTACCTGCCAGCTCCTGGTTCACGTGACAGGCCAAAGACAGGTAGCTGGCGCCGCCCTGTACTTCCCCGTTCTCAGTATTTAAATGACTCACCCGGCAAACGCAGGTTGACCTGATTGCCTCGGTTTGTGGTTGCCGGCGGTGAAAGACGTAATCGGCGATAGAGCAAGAGGGACGGACTTGCAACAAATGTGTCCAGTGTTTTAACTGGAGTTTTAACAAGGCATCTCTTGCATCACTGTTTTTCCCATACTAAATGGTTACTGTGACGACGCATAACACTTTAGATCACTAGTTAGACGGGACATTATTCAGTGTGCTTTGTGTGCATTGTGCTGCGTGTCTCATGTGTGCGTTGTGCTGCGTGTCTCATGTGTGCGTTGTGCTGCGTGTCTCATGTGTGCGTTGTGCTGCGTGTCTCATGTGTGCGTTGTGCTGCGTGTCTCATGTGTGCATTGTGCTGCGTGTCTCATGTGTGCATTGTGCTGCGTGTCTCATGTGTGCATTGTGCTGCGTGTCTCATGTGTGCGTTGTGCTGCGTGTCTCATGTGTGCATTGTGCTGCGTGTCTCATGTGTGCATTGTGCTGCGTGTCTCATGTGTGCATTGTGCTGCGTGTCTCATGTGTGCGTTGTGCTGCGTGTCTCATGTGTGCATTGTGCTGCGTGTCTCATGTGTGCATTGTGCTGCGTGTCTCATGTGTGCGTTGTGCTGCGTGTCTCATGTGTGCATTGTGCTGCGTGTCTCATGTGTGCGTTGTGCTGCGTGTCTCATGTGTGCGTTGTGCTGCGTGTCTCATGTGTGCATTGTGCTGCGTGTCTCATGTGTGCATTGTGCTGCGTGTCTCATGTGTGCGTTGTGCTGCGTGTCTCATGTGTGCGTTGTGCTGCGTGTCTCATGTGTGCGTTGTGCTGCGTGTCTCATGTGTGCATTGTGCTGCGTGTCTCATGTGTGCATTGTGCTGCGTGTCTCATGTGTGCATTGTGCTGCGTGTCTCATGTGTGCATTGTGCTGCGTGTCTCATGTGTGCGTTGTGCTGCGTGTCTCATGTGTGCATTGTGCTGCGTGTCTCATGTGTGCGTTGTGCTGCGTGTCTCATGTGTGCATTGTGCTGCGTGTCTCATGTGTGCGTTGTGCTGCGTGTCTCATGTGTGCATTGTGCTGCGTGTCTCATGTGTGCGTTGTGCTGCGTGTCTCATGTGTGCATTGTGCTGCGTGTCTCATGTGTGCGTTGTGCTGCGTGTCTCATGTGTGCATTGTGCTGCGTGTCTCATGTGTGCGTTGTGCTGCGTGTCTCATGTGTGCATTGTGCTGCGTGTCTCATGTGTGCATTGTGCTGCGTGTCTCATGTGTGCATTGTGCTGCGTGTCTCATGTGTGCGTTGTGCTGCGTGTCTCATGTGTGCGTTGTGCTGCGTGTCTCATGTGTGCGTTGTGCTGCGTGTCTCATGTGTGCATTGTGCTGCGTGTCTCATGTGTGCGTTGTGCTGCGTGTCTCATGTGTGCGTTGTGCTGCGTGTCTCATGTGTGCATTGTGCTGCGTGTCTCATGTGTGCGTTGTGCTGCGTGTCTCATGTGTGCATTGTGCTGCGTGTCTCATGTGTGCATTGTGCTGCGTGTCTCATGTGTGCGTTGTGCTGCGTGTCTCATGTGTGCGTTGTGCTGCGTGTCTCATGTGTGCATTGTGCTGCGTGTCTCATGTGTGCATTGTGCTGCGTGTCTCATGTGTGCGTTGTGCTGCGTGTCTCATGTGTGCATTGTGCTGCGTGTCTCATGTGTGCGTTGTGCTGCGTGTCTCATGTGTGCATTGTGCTGCGTGTCTCATGTGTGCATTGTGCTGCGTGTCTCATGTGTGCGTTGTGCTGCGTGTCTCATGTGTGCGTTGTGCTGCGTGTCTCATGTGTGCATTGTGCTGCGTGTCTCATGTGTGCGTTGTGCTGTGTGTCTCATGTGTGCATTGTGCTGCGTGTCTCATGTGTGCGTTGTGCTGCTTGTCTCATGTGTGCATTGTTTTGTGTCTTTTGTTGAGTGCCCTCTTAGACGCGTGTTGCTCATCTTTGATTTATTAGTTTTGTCTTGGTTATTTTGCACGTGTTCAGTCCATGTGATTATGGGTGTGGTCTGTCTCCTCTGTGCTGGGCCATGCCCGTGTTCAATAGAACCCCGTGAGATTAAAGCCATTTACTTTTGGTATCCAGTCTTTTCCTCTCACTCATTCATCTGAACACCTTCTAGTGGGGAACCATTGGCTATATATAGTTAATTCCTCACTAGCTCATATTAAGGGTTTGACTCCTCCTACCAGGAGGTGGCGCTGTATGGATAAAGTAAGCCCTGGGCTTGTGTAGGTCACATTTAAACACTTTAATACGTTTTAAAAAGATCGTTGTTTTGTTCTCGTTTCTCAATCCTGTATTTGAATAATTTAAGAGCTTTTAAAACAATTTTTTTTACAATATTTTATAAATTGTTCTTTTTTTAAACAACAAAGTTACAAGACACGACATACAAACTTATATCAAAAATGTAAAAGAACAAGAAAAAAAAAGAAATATAATAATAATAATTATAATAAAGTATATATTATAAAAATGATATAACATGAAATAAAAACTGGGCAGCGGCATCATTATCGTAAAAAGTGTCCATAGTCACAACAGATTGAGGTTCTTTACTTTTAGAATAAAGAGCTTTTTAAATTAAATGTTCTCTCTTCCTCTCTCTCTCTCTCTCTCTCTCTCTCTCTCTCTCTCTCTCTCTCTCTCTCTCTCTCTCTCTCTCTCTCTCTCTCTCTCTCTCTCTCTCTCTCTCTCTCTCTCTCTCTCTCTCTCTCTCAGCAAAGTGTGACACAAAGAACACCAGCCTTTGTCAACTAAGCGGTGGACAGCGTTCTAAGGTGAGTAGTGAGTGTTGACCAAGGGCTTCAAAGAGTTAGTTCTGCACCAGGGAGCCTGTTCCAACGGACACACTTTGATGGTGGACCATTGTTAAGTTCATGTAGTATTAGATGTGTATTATATGTTTATATCAAGCCCTACGCTACTCCATCACTCATATAGATAGAGATATATACACATATAGGGACATTAAAACCAGTTTAAACCGTTGTCTAAACATTAGATTATATTCTAATAATCTAATAATAGTATCTAATAATTATCATTGAACAGATCAAGTTCAGTACAGCAAAAATAATGTAGCATCTAACCAGAGTGTAAATGTTACAGTAAAGTGCATGGTAATATATAATGTACAGAGGTTAAATAAGATGTAAGACAGTCTACTAGGTATAAAAACTGTATCAAATAATGTGTGGAGTCTGTTTAAGATATGTGCAGAATTTTAGGAATTGATAAAGTATATATGTAATTATATGTGTATATATTTATGAGAATTCATAAACAGGTAGTGAGCAGGGCTATGCAGTTAAAAAAGATTATAAATCTTAAAAAAAGTTATAAATCTTAAGATTTATATATATACACACATGTTAGGTACAGTAAAAATGTAGAAATGTGCACATTATCATATAAACAATAAATATAATGTGATTGTTTTCTAACTTGATTCAACAATGTGTTCTAGGAATGGCCTCTGCTAACACTTCCTGGTCTGAGGAGAACTTTTCCTGTTCCGTCTGTCTGGATGTGTTCAAGAGTCCAGTTTCCACACCATGTGGACACAACTTCTGTAGAGCCTGTATCACCACGTTCTGGGAGGACAAGGTCCAGTTCAAATGTCCTGTTTGCAACGAGCTGTTCCACACAAGACCCGATCTACGGGTCAATACCTTCATATCAGAGATGGTTGATCAGTTTAGACGGTCCGTACCGGTCAAAGAGCAGCCTTGCGTTGAACCAGGAGAACTTCCCTGTGACATCTGTACCGGGACCAAGCTGAAGGCTGTCAAGTCCTGCCTAGTGTGTCTTATGTCCTTCTGCCACTCCCACCTGGAGCCACATCAGAGAGTCGCAGTTCTGAAGAAACATAAGCTGGTCGAGCCTCAGGACTGTCTGGAAGACCGGATGTGTAAGAAACACAATTATCAACTTCTGGAGCTCTTCTGCCAGACTGAACAGGTGTGTGTGTGTCAGTTCTGTACAGAGACGGACCACAAGTCCCATCCTGTTGTACCTCTGAAGGAGGAATATGAGCTGAAGATGGCCCAGCTGGGGAAGATAGAGTCTGATGTTCAGCAGATGATCCAGGAGAGAAAAAGAAAGATTCAGGAGATCATAGACGCAGTGAAGCTCAGCAGAGCAGACGCAGACCGAGAGCTAGCCGACGGTGAGCAGGTCCTCGCCGCTCTGATGCGCTGCATTGAAAAGTGTCGGGACGATCTCAACCAAACGGTTCAAGAGAAACTGAAATCCATAGAGAGACAAGCTGAAGACCTCATCAAAGAGCTGGAGCGGGAAGTTAAAGATCTGACCAATAGGAGCTCAGAGGTGAAGCAGCTCTCACACACTGAAGACCACCTCCACTTCCTCCAGAGCTTCGGATCCCTGAAGAATCCTCCAAACACCAGGGACTGGACCAGGGTGGAGGTCCCTCCTCCATCATACGCAGGGACCTTGAGGAGATCCCTGGATCAGCTGAAGGAGACTCTGGATATGGAGATGGAGAAGCTGCCTGACCTGAAACCAGCTGTAAAGAAGTGCATGGAGATGGAGAAGCTGCCTGACCTGAGGTCGACTCTAAAGAAGTGTAAGTGTCTCTTTAGTTTGAGTCATCACAACAACACACTAACTCTTCAGATGGAAAGTCCATCCACACAGCAGGAGCTGACGTCCTACTGGGAATGAACATGATAGTGGACATCATGTATGTTATCAATATATCAATATATTGATAACATACATCAGGGGTGGCCAACCAGTCAGAGGTTAAGAGCCAAACATGTTACTATGTTACTGTAAAAAGAGCCACATCATACACACAGTCACAGATGCCCCCCCCCTCTCCTTCTCTCTTCTGTTCTCAGCGTTTCTCTGTGCTCCCTCACTCTCTTCCTCCCCTCTCTCTCTCACACAGACTAAATGAACATCTAGAACTTTACACACACACACTCAAGATCCTCCCTCCCAAAGACACACACACCCTCACACAGACACACACATAGCTCTGCTCTGACAGATGTATTGTAAATGTCACACACCATAATATTGACAGAAATTGAATTAAACCTCTCCTACTAGTATTCAGAGGCCAGTTATTATCAACAATGAACATTGTGTGCACTCTGACACAAACTCTCAGTAAACTAAATGTGAACAAGTTTTTTATCTTCCTACGCATATTGCTTCTTTAAATGAAATGAGTGGGACTTCTGACATTCCTTGCCTTGAACAATCCTCCACCTTGTTTCAGTTTTTGGTTTTCTGGAAACAAGATTTCAACCACGTCACTGAGGCATGTTTTAACAAACTCCCCTTCATTGTAGGGCTTTTTAGCTCCTGCTATGTTCCAAGCAACTTGATATGATGCAAGTGTTACGGTCTCCGAGTGCTTCCTTATTTTTTGGAAAAACTGTGTCTGCTTTTCCGCCTGACTTTTCAAGGTGTTTAACTTCTGCTTGTGAAGTTCAACACCTTTAGGGAATTCCTGGTGGATGGAGTGAGCATGGAGTGAGGTGAAATGGCGCTGAAGATGTGAAGCCTTGAAATGGGCTAATGACGTCTGGCATAGAAGGCAAAATGGCTTGCAATTGCGTTCTATCAAAAAAGATGAACTCTCCCACTCTACTAAAAACGTCCTATGGTCGTCTTCATATTTTCGCTTAGCTGTGCATTTTTTCCCTGCCATTTTAGGTTTGAACTCAGATGGTCAACTCAGATAGTGCTTGATAGGGTTTTCCCCCCTCGAAGGTGATTGGTTCACTGCATTGCAGGCATTTTAGTGATTGGCTCTTGGGCCGCATCACAAGCTGTATTTTATAGTATGAGAGCTGTCGTGCTCTCATACTGACACCACTCACACTAGTGATGGGAATTCCGGCTCTTTTGAGTGAGCCGGCTCATTTGGCTCGGCTCACCAAGAAGAGCCGGCTCTTTCGGTTCCCAAACGGCTCTTCTATTTGACCACATATACCTTTTATAATTCAATCAAATTTAGCCCTATTTTGACTAATTATTTATATGTGTACACATAGATCACTTAAATTATTCAATACATCCTTTGTACTGAAGTATTCAAAAGTAAAACGTTTTTAATATAAATGATTAGCTGTGGCCAATAGTTTTCATTGGATTTCCAGACCCTTGTACCTCTGATAGCACCCAATGAATGACCTGACCTGCTTGTAGAACCAGGCTACACACAGCAGATAGCAACACCTAGAACAACTTAAGCATAGACATTTAAAATAAGGACAGCTACTGTATTTTTGTATATTTGACATTTTTATTGAAACAAAAAGCCCTAACAAAACAGCAGGGCTCTATTTCAGTATAAAATATAGAACAAAAGACAGCAACAGCTGACATCAAATCTTAAAAAATATAAATGATCATAAATAAATAACATAATGAAAATAAATATATTGCAATGCTCAAAACTGCAGCAAATAAGTCTCTATCATAAAAAAACATAATAAAAATAAATGTATTGTAATGTGCAAAACAGCAGTATCAAACAGTCTCTAATGAACTTCCCACGGTCAACTATCAAACGGTAACCTGTTCTTCTTCTTTTCAGGGCAGATTGGCATTGAGGAAGACCAAGTGCCTCAGCTTAGAGGGTTGATCCGGTTTACTCTCTCCGTTATTATCTGCCCTGTTTCAGAACATACATTGTGTTGAGAGCCTGTGTGAAGGAATCCCTTGTCCTCCACAATGGAAAATGCTTGGAAATCACTTGCAATCATTTTGGCCAATTCTTCATCCACTATGTTGTGTCTAGCTGGGGTCATTCATTGCCTTTGATATCCATTGTCTTATTGAGGTCTGTGTAGCTGTTGGTGTTTGGGTACCTGACGCATGGGGGGTAGATCCTGTAGCTGCAGCAGCAACAGGTGGAGTAGACCACTGGCAGAAGCAGGCAGTCTGCCTTTTGACTTCCAACTGAACTGTTGGATGCTCAGTTCTCAAGAGCCTGTGGAGGTGGTTTGTGGAGCTGCTCTATATGAGAGCTTCATGTTGACAATGCTGCATTCTGCCTTTGTGTTTGCACAATTGTTAAAATGCAGCCAAATGCTGCTTCTTTTCCTACTTTCAGTCATCTTATTAGCGCGGTGCAAACGGACCCTTCCCCGCGTGTTCTCCTCTCCCTCTGTTAGCAACCAGCACTGAGCACGCGCCGCCCTCCTCCTTATCTATCCTCACGTGATGCACAGCATGGCGTGACATCCAGTCACTGCAGTACGCGGAGCACCCGCAACTAATCAATAACGGCTCGTTGGCGGTGCCAGCCGGCTCCCGTTCACTAAAAAGAGCCGGCTCCCGTTCACTAAAAAGAGCCGGTTCCCGTTCACTAAAAAGAGCCGGTTCCCGTTCACTAAAAACAGCCGGTTCCCGTTCACTAAAATGACCCGGCTCCCGTTCACTAAAAAGAGCCGGTTCCCGTTCACTAAAAAGAGCCGGCTCCCGTTCACTAAAAAGAGCCGGCTCCCGTTCACTAAAAAGAGCCGGTTCCCGTTCACTAAAAAGAGCCGGCTCCCGCTCACTGAGCCGGCTCCCGTTCACTAAAAAGAGCCGGCTCCCGTTCACTAAAAAGAGCCGGCTCCCGTTCACTAAAAAGCCGGCTCTCGTTCACTAAAAAGAGCCGGTTCCCGTTCACTAAAAAGAGCCCGCTCCCGTTCACTACAAAGAGCCGGCTCCCGTTCACTAAAAAGAGCCGGCTCCCGTGCACTAAAAAGAGCCGGCTCCCGTTCACTAAAAAGATCCGGCTCCCGTTCACTACAAAGATCCGGCTCCCGTTCACTAAAAAGAGCCGGTTCCCGTTCACTAAAAAGAGCCGGTTCCCGTTCACTAAAAAGAGCCGGCTCCCGTTCACTAAAAAGAGCCGGCTCCCGTTCACTAAAAAGCCGGCTCTCGTTCACTAAAAAGAGCCGGTTCCTGTTCACTAAAAAGAGCCCGCTCCCGTTCACTAAAAAGAGCCGGCTCCCGTGCACTAAAAAGAGCCGGCTCCCGTTCACTAAAAAGAGCCGGCTCCCGTTCACTAAAAAGAGCCGGCTCCCGTTCACTAAAAACAGCCGGCTCCCGTTCACTAAAAAGAGCCGGTTCCCGTTCACTAAAAAGAGCCGGCTCCCGCTCACTGAGCCGGCTCCCGTTCACTAAAAAGAGCCGGCTCCTGTTCACTAAAAAGAGCCGGCTCCCGTTCACTAAAAAGAGCCGGCTCCCGCTCACTGAGCCGGCTCCCGTTCACGACAAAGAGCCGGCTCCCGTTCACTAAAAAGAGCCGGCTCCCGTTCACTAAAAAAGCCGGTTCCCGTTCACTAAAAAGAGCCGGTTCCCGTTCACTAAAAAGAGCCGGCTCCCGTTCACTAAAAAGAGCCGGTTCCCGTTCACTAAAAAGAGCCGGCTCCCGCTCACTGAGCCGGCTCCCGTTCACTAAAAAGAGCCGGCTCCCGTTCACTAAAAAGAGCCGGTTCCCGTTCACTAAAAAGAGCCGGCTCCCGTTCACTAAAAAGAGCCGGTTCCCGTTCACTAAAAAGAGCCGGCTCCCGCTCACTGAGCCGGCTCCCGTTCACTAAAAAGAGCCGGCTCCCATTCACTAAAAAGAGCCGGCTCCCGTTCACTACAAAGAGCCGGCTCCCGTTCACTAAAAAGAGCCGGCTCCCGTTCACTAAAAAGAGCCG
>CM051023.1:4919444-4921100 GCA_027704905.1 Muraenolepis orangiensis | reverse complement strand
CATTCATAAAGTACAACTACAACCTGTAGCACCGAAGCGGAGACCACCGTCGGCAGGATGTTACAGATGGGGAGGAAATCACGGGCCGGCGGATTGCCGATTCATAGATGCAGTTTGCCACAACTGCCAAAGGTGAGGACATTTGGCTAGAAAATGCCGCAGCCCCAGGCAGGTCAGACAGCCAAGACAGAACCGGGGACAGGGACTGGGTGCAACCCACATACTGGAGTATGAAGAGGAGGATTATATACACAATCTGTATAATCTGGATGATGGAGAGAGAGTGGAGCCATACAGAGAGCAAGTGTCGGTGAATGGACATGACATTGACTCTGAAGTAGACACTGGTGCAGGTATGACTATTATTAATGAGGAAACCTACACTAAGATGGGAGGGGGGCCACTCCATCAAACAAAAATAAAACTGTACACATACACCAGAGACAGAGTAGGAGTGTTAGGCAAGATGCACGCATAAGTCACCTACAAAGGGCAGACCAAGAAATTGGCATTGCTGGTGGTAAAAGGGGAGGGGCTTAATCTGATGGGGAGAAATTGGCTCAAAGCTATGCGGCTAGACTGGAGAGCCATTTTCAGACTACAGATAGGTCAGCAGCAGCAGTTAAATGCTCTGCTAGCACAACATGAGGATGTTTTTAAAGGCGAGCTGGGCACTTTAGTAGGGGCTACATCAAAGATATATGTGGACCAGGGTTTCCGTTGATAAAAAAAACGGTAATTTAAAAAGCTGCCGGTCAAAATGTACGGTAATAATGCTCATACTAAACTGAGATCAGCTTTATTACTGCTCCCCCCCCCCCCCCCCCCCCCCGTTGGACTTCACGATCACGACAACCGGCTCCCCCCCCCGTTGGGCTTCACGATCGCGACAACCGCCCCTCGAAACATGACCGCTAAGTTTAGAATTTGTCCGGCAAGAAAAAATCCTAGCGGAAACCCTGATGTGGACCCAGAAGCCACGCCACGGTATTTTAAAGCCAGGCCATTACCCTATGCTCTCAAAGAGAAAGTGGAGACAGAGTTGGTCAGATTGGAGAGGGCAGCTCCCATATTGACCCTACTAAAACCAGACAAGACAACCCCAATATGAGGGGACTATAAAGTGACAGTGAATCCAGTGTCCAAGTTGGACAACTACCCTATTCCAAAAACAGAGGACTTGTTGGCGGTATTAGGGGGGGGGCAGAAATTCACAAAATTGGTCACAGGCCTATCAACAGCTCCCACTGAATGAAGAATCTAAGAAATTCACAACAATAAACACCCACCGGGGTCCGTATCAGTACACCAGGCTACCCTATGGTGTGTCATCAGCACCAGGCATATTCCAGCGCACCATGGATAACCTACTACAAGGCCTTCCCCAGGTGGTGGTGAGAATAGATGATATTCTGGTGACCGGTGACGACGATGCCAGCCGTCTACACCACTTAGAGGTAGTGCTGAAGAGACTCTCAGCTGCAGGACTGCGTCTGAGGAGAGACAAATGTGTGTTCATGGTACCAGAGCTTGTTTACCTGGGTTACCAAATTAACCACAAAGGGATTCAACCAGTGGCTGACAAGGTACAGGCCATTGTAAATGCCCCACAGCCGACTGACCAGACACAGTTAAAGTCTTTCCTGGGCATGCTAA
>CM051023.1:4851518-4864018 GCA_027704905.1 Muraenolepis orangiensis | reverse complement strand
CAGTATGTGTTTTAATTAGATATAGACTAATAACCATGGATGTACAGTATGTGTTTTAATTAGATATAGACTAATAACCATGGATGTATTTGTTTTAAATAGATATAGACTATTAACCATGGATGTATTTGTTTGAAATAGATATAGACTATTAACCATGGATGTACAGTATGTGTTTTAATTAGATATAGACTATTAACCATGGATGTATTTGTTTTAAATAGATAAAGACTAATAACCATGGATGTATTTGTTTTAAATAGATAAAGACTATTAACCATGGATGTATTTGTTTTAAATAGATAAAGACTATTAACCATGGATGTATTTGTTTTAAATAGATATAGACTAATGGACGATGTGCCAGATTATATTCTTATGTCTGTTTCTCTTTAGGACTGAGTACTGACTACTGAGTTTAAGCCAACGGGGGATGTTTGTAGAAACCTCCTGAACCTCCCTACTCTGCAATGGAGAAATGCTTTTTTTAAATATTGATATAAAGGGGATAGACTTTTTGAAAAGAGAAACATTATATTGATGATGCTGAATGTTTTATCATCACTGCATCATTTTAGATGGCCGGCTATCGTCTGAAGGACCTTTTTGAAGCACACTTCCGGCTCTCCTTGCGTACTTTCGGTTGGGTTCAGAGTCGGTTCCCCTTGATCAGTGAGCTCAGGTTGCTTCCATCTGGTCGCAGATTAAAAATCTGCCGGACAGAACGGATTTAGCAACTCATGTGTC
Organism: Muraenolepis orangiensis; assembly: GCA_027704905.1. Taxonomy (NCBI): domain Eukaryota; kingdom Metazoa; phylum Chordata; class Actinopteri; order Gadiformes; family Muraenolepididae; genus Muraenolepis; species Muraenolepis orangiensis. The sequence continues at coordinate 4,863,271 of CM051023.1, read as the reverse complement.
CTTGCTGTCATGTCATTCTATGTGTTGTGCTGTAACGTGTGTGTGTGTTGATTGGTGTGTGCGTGTGTTGATTGTGGATGATGATTGGATTACTGCCGGCTGCCATACAAATTTCCCACGGCGGATAATTGAAGATAATGACCTTACCTTACCTTGGTTAGGGCTTAGGGCATCTTTCCGTGAAAAGACAGAGTGGTTTGGGGAAATTGAGTGCCTTAACACCATGACAACCAACAATCAACAAGGTTGGTCTCTTTGTGATTGGCTTTTTATTACAGAAAATCTGATTTATTACCTGTGAGATTTCATATGTTTTCTTGGAAAAATCATGGGCATGGCTCCCTGTCCCGCCCTCGCTCCCCTTGAGATGTATGAGATGCTGTGGCCCTGTGGCTTTGATCAGAGTTGGAGAACAAGCGTGAGCATGTGAAGTTGTTTGGCAGATTGTATTTCCCCGTGGATTCTGGTGACTCTGAATGAATTATGAAGGTGAAATAATGTTCACCTAGTGCTGCATACAAAAATACAACTATTTTCAAATGGTGCTGTGGTTGAAGCCACAACTCTATTCCCCCCCTCTGGGCTCAAGGTCATGTGTCTTTGACCTACGGTCCTCACTTTTTAAGTATCTTTTTACTTTGTTTTTTTCGACTGCCGGCTCGGGCCACAGCAGCGGAGAGAGTGGAGGCTGTCGGGGGGAACTCGGCACAGATATGATGCTATTTAAATGCTAATGTGTTAAGAGGAGCAAAACAACCTTTATTCACACTCAACAAGGCAACAAGAGTGCTAAAAAAAAGAGGCCCGCGTAAGAAATGAGCTCTCTTCATCCTCCTCCTCCTCCTCCTCCCTCTCCCTGCGGTGTCAAACTGAAGGGTGTGTTGATAACTGGCTGGTGGGGACTTTGATAACATTCAGGCTTTGGTGTGAGGCCAGATGTTAAGTCGTACACGATTGGTGGGGGACAGAGGGCGCCGAGTCTTAAATCCGCTATTATTGGCTTGTGTCTACACAGAGAGTTTGCGGTCCAACAAGTCTCTATACGAGGTCTAAAGACTTTTGGAACGTAATATGGATTGACCTCGTCTCTCAGTCAGTGTGAGTCAGTCTGACTAAATGGTTGCCGTGGGTTTCATCAGCACCATCGATAGCATCCGAGTCCAAATCCTCCACAGTCCACATTTAAGCTCCACCATAATGGTTTGTAGCGATGGTTCATGCGGTGTAGTGCTCTGTGTACCCGGAGAGCACAAACATGCTTGGCGTTTGGCAGAAGCCATTTCTCTCACCTGAGAGACCTGCTGACCTCGCTTTCCTGCCTTTTGCCTGACATCAATATTCAATCGTTCAACAGTTGTTGGAGAATTCACGTTTTTTTTTCGAAGACCTATGCTCCCGTGTCTTTGTTTTAGTTTTTCGTTCCTCACACTCCAACAACCAACAGTACATGTGTGGTTCAGAGAGAGAGAGAGAAGAGCTCATGTATTCCGTATGTGTGTGTGTCTTGAGAGTCAGGGAGGCCCTTCCAGGGAATGCGTCACTCGGCAGCGAAAGGCCACAGAGAACGACATAACTAGCAGTAGCATAACTTCAGCGTCATCGCCACCCAACAGCAAGCGGGGGGCACAACGTCCCTCTGTCAGGTGGATGGGGAGTGGTTGGTGAGTCAATCAGGTCGAGTGGTCGGTGAGTCAGATGGACAGCCCTCAGACGGAGATCACCTGCTTCAGCTGCCGGGCGTACAGTCATTTACAAAGCATAATATTCTAACTATTCTTCTAACTCTATTCTTCGAACTCTATTAATTAACATATTGAATTTGTCTTAGTTTGTCCCCAAACGGTATCCTAGATGAACATAGAATTGGCGATTAATCCAATGTGTAAAATGTGGGGACAAAGGCGGCAGTAGAGCTCAGGAGGAAGAGCGGCCGGAAGGTTGCTGGTTCCATCCCCAGCTGTGGGGGATCCAAGAGGCATGACTTGTAAATGGCTTAGGATAAAAGCGCTCTATAAAAGCAGCCATAACCATTGACCATCACATAGAGAGAGACGTTGGTGTCATGACATCGCACGTGGACACCGGCTCACGTTCACTTCCTCAGAAGATGAGATGCACACAGTTGCTTGGATCATGGATCAGCTTTAGAAAAGGCACAGATTGAATTGCATGGGATTCCTTTAGCCTCTGGGGCCACGGACCAGAAAAGTAGACCAACCCAATGTGGCGCTTCTGAATCCAAAATAACAGCCAAATCCAACCCAAAAGCAGCCGGTTTGCCCTCTGATGCTGATGGAGACTACAACAGAACAAGGAGGCTCAGAACCGCTGGGCCTTAGGGGGGGGGGGCAAATCAAACCCCCTCCCGTTAGAAATTGTTCAATCTTTTGTACACAGTGAGTGTTGAAGTGGAGCAGTTGATGTCGTTAAGCCTCCATGCCTAAAAGATTAGTAAGATCAATTCAATCGTTTCCTTTTGCACACACAAAACGCTCCGAGTGCGGTTCACTGTGGCTCATAACCGACAACACAATGGAATCAGTTTCTGGTAATTGTGTATTGAGCCTCATCCAATGTGTAACTGTTGATATCCTTGCCTCCATGATGATCGCACCAAGGAAGAAAGGATGTCAACAAGGCCTGATGGAGCAAGGAACAGTGATAAGTACAAAGAAAGAGAGAATAATCAGCCACAAGACCAGGCAGAGAGACCATCACGTGGGGCGACGGCATTTAGAGTCATCCAGAATGATGGGGACACTCATACATCCACAATAGTTCCAGTGTGGGTGTCATCTACAGGTGAGCCAAGTCGTGAGGTTCTGGTGTACGCACTCCTCGATACACAAAGTGACACAACCTTTATCCTCGAAGAGACAGCAAAGGCTCTCAACACAAAAGGTGAACCAGTTCAGCTAAAGCTCTCCACGCTGGCTTCAAGAAACACAGTCGTGTCCTGTTGGAAGCTGACAGGTCTACAAGTAAGAGGATTCAATTCAGACAAGATAATCACTCTGCCAGTGACTTACTCAAGAGAGTTTATCCCTGCAAACAGAGACCATATTCCCACACCAGAGACAGCGAAGGCATGGCCTCATCTTGAACACATTGCAGAGGAGATCGCTTCTCAGCAAAGCTGTGATGTCGGCCTGTTAATTGGCTACAACTGTGCTCAAGCCCTCATTCCAAGACAAGTGGTGACTGGTGAGGAACATCAGCCGTTTGCTCAGAGAACAGACTTGGGCTGGAGTGTGGTGGGATATGGTAAACCGTGTCTCAACTATGGAGATACAATCGGAATCAGTCGCCAAGTCATTGTGAAGCAAGTGACGCCAGGTCTACCGTCCTCTTCCGACCTCACAAGTGAAGTGCACTATGTCTGTAGAACACAGATCAAGGAAGTTGTGTTACCTGCAGATGCCATAAAGATGCTGGAGTCTGGCTTCGCTGAAAGAGTGTCAGAAGCCAGCCCCATCTCTCAAGAGGATCTAAGGTTCCTGTCGAAAATGGAGAAGGGCATCAAGTTAAAGAGCGACGGTCATTATGAAATGCCGCTGCCATTCAAGAAGGAAAGGCCTAACTTACCTGATAACAAGATCTGTACTATCCATCGTCTCAACTGTCTAGAAAGGAAGTTGAGAAGAAACGATCAGTACCACACAGACTACAAGACCTTCATGGATGAGACCATAACCCGTGGAGATGCAGAAAGGGTTCCAGAGGAAGACATCTACAAAGCTCCAGCTTGGTATATCCCACATCATGGGGTGTATCATCCACAAAAGCCTGGGAAGATACGTGTTACCAAGAGAAAGAGAACCAAGTGGAGAAGTCAAGGTGGGAGAGATCGCAAGTGACGACCCTGAACTTAAGAAGGCCCAGGTTCTCAACACCCAGGCGAAGTCGGAAGTGACCTTTCCTGTGGAGGCCAAGGACCGAAGTTATTGTATTTAGTTTTGTTTACTTTCTATGCAGTATGTTGGCTCTAAGTCATTGTAAAATCATATACAAGTGATATGTTTGGTGGGAGTGTAACTGCCTCTGTGTTCAGTTTGAGTTTTGGTTCCTAACAGTTTTTGGTGCCTACCTAAATGCTGTAGAGTAAGAGCGGAACTAATGGTTGAAGCGCACAGTGTTCCGAAGACGTTTTATGCCGACGCACACGTGTGTAGAAATCTCTATATAAGAGAAAGTTCCGTCACAGTCAGTCAGTTCGGTCGATCAGTTCAGTCAGTGAAGTTCCATAATTTCCTCTCTTATTGCATGCAGCCAATAAGGTACGTTTGGTGTTGTGGTTGTTAGCTAAGGTGCTAACGAAATGTTTGCTAAGTGAGTTTATTGTTATTATTATTGCAGAAGGATTTAATGTGTTTTGTAGGTTAAGTTCATTTTGGTGAACGATATTGTAAAGACATGTGACACTAAGAGACGAAGTATAAATAATATAGATGTATGTTGTTATTGCTTGATCTGTGATTTATTGTATTCCATGTGTGTTTCACAGTTCTCACGGTCTGGATTGAATAAATCCTATCAGTATCATAAAGAACGCATTGCTGTCATCATTGCATGAGAGGGAGTTACAGTAGTAGTATTATAAGTATTACTAGTAGTAGTATTATAAGTAGTAGTAGTAGTTAGTAGTAGTATAAGTAGTAATTAGTGGTAGTAGTAGTAGTAGAATAAGTATTTGTAGTAGTAGTTGAGTAGTAGTCGTAGTGGAATAGTAGTAAGATGTAGTAGTAGTTGTATTGGTAGTGGTAGTAGTATTAGTAGTAGAAGTAGTACTACTCTCTCTCTCTTTCTCTCTTTCTCTCCCCTTCTCTCTCTCCGTCTTCTCTCTCTCTCTGTCTTTAAAGTACACAACACTTTAATACGTTTAAAAAAAGGTTGTTTTCTAACTTGATTCAACAATGTGTTCTAGGAATGGCCTCTGCTAAATCTTCCTGGTCTAAGGAGAACTTTTCCTGTTCCGTCTGTCTGGATGTGTTCAAGAGTCTAGTTTCCACACCATGTGGACACAACTTCTGTAAAGTCTGTATCACCACGTTCTGGGAGGACAAGGTCCAGTTCAAATGTCCTCTTTGCAACGAGCTGTTCCGCACAAGACCTGATCTATGGGTCAATACCCTCTTATCGGAGATGGTGGACGAGTTTAGACGGTCCGTACCGGTCAAAGAGCAGCCTTGTGTTGAACCAGGAGAAGAGGGGGACCACAGGTCCCATCCTGTTGTACGTCTGAAGGAGGAATATGAGCTGAAGAAGGCCCAGCTGGGGAAGATAGACTCACACGCAGGGACCTTGAGGAGATTCCTGGATCAGCTGAAGGAGACACTGGACATGGAGATGAAGAAACTGCCTGACCTGAAACCAGCTGTAAAGAAGTGCATGGAGATGGAGAAGATGCCTGTCCTGAGGTCGACTCTAAAGAAGTGTAAGTGTCTGTTTAGTTTGAGTCATCACAACAACACACTAACTCCTCAGATTGAAAGTCCATCCACACAGCAGGAGGTGACGTCCTACTGGGAATGAACATGATGGTGGACATCATGTATCTTATCAATATATTAATATATTGATGAGATACATGATGGTTGGTATCTTTTACATAATGCATAACCATCACAATGAATCCTTCTTCTGTAAAATACAACATATATTATTACTGTAACAATATTATTTATTAATGATGAGTATTATGAGTGTTATTATTATTAGACAATCATAATCAGGATGCTGTTAATCATACTTGTATGTGTATTTTATATTCAGAACATGATCTAAAATATATCTAATAATATATGTGAATAAGTATATTTTATATAATAATATATATCACTATATAATAATGTTTATATTAATAAATAAAATATATAAATATGAATATATTATAATAAATCTATTACGTTATAATTATATATATAATATATAATAATATATATTTTCATCATACTTTAGGTCGTAGGAAACTAGGCAACCTCTCCTATCAAAGTCACAATTGTAGTTATCCAAGGTTAATGTTGGCAACTGCTAACGTTTAATGATGTCCTATCTATAAATCAAGAGAGTACTTTCCAATCAAGTACTTTTTCTTCCTCAGTGGTTATTCACGGCTCCACCCATTTCTAAAGGGTTTATTGAACTGACTCCAAACGGCTCATATCTTGATGACCTCATCAGGAGTATTTCTGTGTAGACTCATCATGTCTTTGGTTCTCTCTCCCATCAGATGAGTGTGAACTCACACTGGACCCAAACACAGCCTGGAGAGGACTCTCTCTGTCTGAGGACAACAGGAAGGTGACGATGGTTAGAAATAAGGAGTATCCTGATCACCTGGAGAGATTTGACTACTGGTCCCAGGTGTTGTGTAGAGAGGGTCTGACTGACCGCTGTTACTGGGAGGTGGAGATGGAAGGAGAATATGTTGGTATAGGAGTGACATACAGAGGAACCACTAGGAGAGGATGGGGTGGTGACAGCTTGCTTGGAAGGAACAACAAGTCCTGGAGTCTTCATTGTTATGATGATCGTTACTCTGTCTGTTACAACGGTAGTAGAACAGTCATACGTCTCCGCCCCTCTAACAGAGTAGGAGTGTATGTGGACCGACCTGCTGGCTCTCTGTCCTTCTACAGAGTGTCCCCAGATGGAGGAGGGTCCTCAGACACACTGACACTCATCCACACCTTCCAGTCCACATTCACCCAGGAGGACCTCCTCCCTGGGTTTGGGTTATGGAGTTATGGTTCCTCAGTGTCTCTGTGTCGCTTGTAGCAACACACATAGACACGCAGGCACACACACACAACACACAGTATACAGACAAACACACACACACACACACACACACATGCAAATATAGAGAAGTACACACACACTTAAAAATACACACACACACACACACACACATACACACACTTATATACAAACACACATATTGAGAAATGAACACAAATGAACACAAACACACACAAATATAGAAACGCACACACACACACATATAGAAATAAACACACACACACACACATTTTTTTAAATAAACACACACACACACAGATACAGACACCTCTCTATTTTTCATTCTATAGTTCTATAGTACTTTGATATTCTGTGTATATTAACATTCTAAAAATGGCTCTGATATGAGTTTCTAACACGGATCCTGAGTGATATTCTGTTCATCAGTAATATTGGGATCAATATTTGTGAATATTGATTACCTTGTGTTGGGAGCTGATGAAGTGATTATTGATTTCCTTGTGTTGGGAACAACTTAGCAGCACACAGCATGTTCAGTTATTAAGATATGTCCCCCTAACCCCTACCTGCTCCTTAATGACCCCTAACCCCTACCTGCTCCTTAATGACCCCTAACCGCTACCTGCTCCTCAATGACCCCTAACCCCTACCTGCTCCTCAATGACACCTAACCCCTACCTGCTGCTTAATGACCCCTAACCCCTACCTGCTCCTTAATGACCCCTAACCCCTACCTGCTCCTTAATGACCCCTAACCGCTACCTGCTCCTCAATGACCCCTAACCCCTACCTGCTCCTCAATGACACCTAACCCCTACCTGCTCCTTAATGACCTCTGACCCCTACCTGCTCCTTAATGACCCCTAACCCCTACCTGCTCCTTAATGACCTCTGACCCCTACCTGCTCCTTAATGACCTCTGACCCCTACATGCTCCTTAATGACCCCTAACCCCTACCTGCTCCTTTATGGCCCCTAACCCCTACCTGCTCCTTAATGACCTCTAACCCCTACCTGCTCCTTAATGACCTCTGACCCATACCTGCTCCTTTATGACCTCTGACCCCTACCTGCTCCTTCATTCAACATTCAAGATTTTGATTTGCCATATGCAACAAGTACAATGGAATGCTTACTCCCCATTCCCTCCTGCAGTTTGAATTGATACTACAATTTAACACAATATACTATACTATACTATGTACTATACTTACACTGTACTGTAACAAAACTGTACACTAATTAAAATAATAATAAAAATGACTAAAGTTACTGATGGAGTGTGTGTTGAATTATGCAAAAAAGCATTTAAAAAGCATTTTAAAGTGCCAGTAGTGCAGCAGCATCATGAATTCAGTGCAGAACAGTGCAGTAACTGTAATGAGTCCAGCAAAGTATGACAGTGTAATGTTAATGACAATGTTATGATAGTGGCAGCACTCCTAGCAGTTCAGTAGGTCACTGCCTGTGGATCAAACTATCCTTGAACCTGGTAGTCGTTGTACGGATGCTGCGGAACCGACGACCGGACGGTAGGGGGGAGAAGAGATGGAGCCCAGGGTGGTTGGGAACCTTGCAGGCATAACAGGTATAACAGGCAACTGTAAACACATTCAACCGCCCTCTTTAAGATGAATCCAGTGACAAACTGAATATGCTCTGTGGGGTTAAGTTAACGTTACATTTGGTTATGGATGAGAGAAGTGGGAAAAGCTGTGACTCCTGTAAACGCTTAACGTTAGTAGTGTCCAACTCAACAGCGTACTGACCAGCAGTAGTGTCCTTTATCCTGACTCTGGTGAAGACTAATCTAAAGTCAATGATTAGAACCACTTATTGTTAGAAATGTAAAAAATAAAATAACGGTACAACTGCATCTGCAACGTTAACAAGAAGACTACTCCAGAGGACGGCACAAGGTGGTAAACGCCTGTCCCAGGTTCACTAAGACCTCAGATTCTACTGGGGAGTTCTCAACCAATCAAACGCAAGGGGGGGCAGTCCACAGTTCAACTGTTTAGTTGGAAAATATGCGAATTAAAAGACAATTAAAAGATATGAGCTTTAAAAGAGAATTAAAAGAGATGAGCTTTAAAATATAATTAAAAGAGATGAGCTTTAAAAGAGAATTAAAAGAGATGAGCTTTTGTAGTGTATTTTAACTCCCTTATTATAATCTAAAACAGTGTATTTTGATCCTCTATACATTGCAGGGACAATGTGGTAACAACATAACCTGTTTGTGGACCTTTAGGCCCAGTTAGACATGTTCCAGATGTGTTATCTGCTGGTGGACCTTTAGGCCCAGTTAGACATGTTCCAGATGTGTTATCTGCTGGTGTGCCTTTAGGCCCAGTTAGACATGTTCCAGATGTGTTATCTGCTGGTGTGCCTTTAGGCCCAGTTAGACATGTTCCAGATGTGTTATCTGCTGGTGTGCCTTTAGGCCCAGTTAGACATGTTCCAGATGTGTTATCTGCTGGTGAACCTTTAGGCCCAGTTAGACATGTTCCAGATGTGTTATCTGCTGGTGGACCCCGAGGCCCAGTTAGACATGTTCCAGATGTGTGTCTACAGCATGGGTTCCCAAAGTGGGGGTCGCGGGACCCCGAGGGGGGGGTCACGAGATGATTTCAGAATCCTCTTGATGTGACCCATGAGGTTTATTTATTTTTTATTTTATTATTATTATTTTTTATCATTTGTATTATTATTATTATTATTATTATTGTTATTATTATTATTGTTAATAATAACGTGAGTGACAAATAAAGGAATTCTGATTCCCACAGATTCACGACAGTATCATCATTGAAAAAAAGCCACACACAATGTTTGCGACATACCCCCACCCCGTCGGACGGTGATAGTGGGGGGTCGCCAGTCTCCAGTCTGTTATGTTGGGGGTCGCGGGCTGAAAAGTTTGGGAACCCCTGGTCTACAGAAGGTCCAGTTGTGATAGACACGCCTCGCCACTGGTACTGAGAATGTACCTATTCTACATCATGTACTGAGTACTTCCTCTACTGACTACTGACTACAGTATCTTAGTCTTCTTCCTGCTGTAATAAAGTGATATATGATGATATATTAGTTATATATATTGATGATACATCACAGATCAGAGTTGACTACAGTATCTTAGTCTTCTTCCTGCTGTAATAAAGTGATATATGATGATATATTAGTGATATATATTGATGATACATCACAGATCAGAGTTGACTACAGTATCTTAGTCTTCTTCCTGCTGTAATAAAGTGATATATGATGATATATTAGTGATATATATTGATGATACATCACAGATCAGAGTTGACTACAGTATCTTAGTCTTCTTCCTGCTGTAATAAAGTGATATATGATGATATATTAGTGATATATATTGATGATACATCACAGATCAGAGTTGACTACAGTATCTCTGACTCGGTATCAAAGCATGATGAACCAGTTGGTCCAGTTCCCCTCCCAGTTCAGTTCCTTTCAGACTAACCTCTTCTAGGCTGTTGTTCCATGACTCACTCAGTCATGAACTATAATAACCTTATTAAAATATGAACCATAGACAGAGAGCTCTGAGGACCAGAAGCTCACACACACACAGTCTCTGACCGTACTTTGATTCATTTTCAATAAATCAGAATTGTACAATATTGTAACATGATGTCATTTATTATTCAGAAGCATACACTTTAATCAATATAGACTATTGATTACTGACTGCAACTGTTGAGAAGTATAAAGCAGTGGGTGAAAATCTGATGTGCAAAACCCCACGACAGACAGCAGTTATAAAATAAGATAAAAATAGATAAAAATAGATAAAAAATAGATAAAAAACAGAATGAAACAGAATAAGATCAAAATAACATCTCCATTGTTATATGCTATAGGCCCTTGTTCAGCAGCCTGATGGCCTGACTGTGGAAGCTGTCTCTGAGTCTATTTGTACGGCACGTGATACTGAGGTATCGCCTGGCTGACGGTGAAAGGAATACAGCTCGTGGCTGGGGCACACACACACACACACACACACACATGCACGCACGCATGCACGCACGCACGCAAGCACGCACACGCACGCACGCACGCACACACGCAGACACACACACAGACACAGGCGTACACACACAGACACACACTCACACACAGATACACACTCACACACAGGCTGTGTTCCACTTCAGGGGCTGCAGCCTTAAGGGCCCATTTGAAGGCTCTTCTAACACGTGCTAAATGGGACGCTCTAGTCTACGGACTACTTCCTGGACGCGTCACCAGCCGCGTCACGAAGCGCGGAGCTGCGGAGATGGTCCCGAGGCTTTGGTTCAGAGAGGTTGATACCAGGGAGATGGATTCATTGTTCAACATGGCCCCAGACAGGCCTGTTTAGTGGACTTTATTAGAACTCATTACAACTGATCAACTTAAGAACTGGAGCTTCACCGCCGGCCTCAACGGGTCATTTAGGCTAAGAGAGAACATGGGCATTGGTCAATATTGGTAAAGTTAGAATTACTATGTATATATATATATATATATATATATATATATATATATATATATACACATATATATATATGTGTATATATATATACATATATACATATACTATATGTATATATGTATATATATATATATATATATATAATACTGTCTTTTAAGCTGTACATTTAAACTATAAATGATATTACCTGCACTTTACTGCAACATTTGCACTCTGGTTAGATGCTAAATCATTTTATCATTAAGGGGTCAAACACAGAGAGACTGACAGGAACAGGAAGTGGTCAGTTTGTAAGATACCAGCGGGTTGAAGACAGGTCAATGTGGCTTGACCTTAAGGTAGTTAATTATTCATTATTTATATAGCTGTACTGTGCTGTGAGATGACAAAACATTTCAATCTAATCTAATCTAATCTTTCTGTGGACTTTCTGGACTCATTCCAGTCACTGCACTGTATTCATGATGCTGCTGCACTACTG
>CM051023.1:4839018-4846518 GCA_027704905.1 Muraenolepis orangiensis | reverse complement strand
ACCTGGCCCCAGTCAGACTGATTAGAGTCTGGAGGAAGCAGCTTCACCTGGTCTCAGTCAGACTGATTAGAGTCTGGTTGAAGCAGCCTCACCTGGCCCCAGTCAGACTGATTAGAGGCTGGTTGAAGTAGCCTCACCTTGCTCCAGTCAGACTGTTTAGAGGCTGGCTAAAGCAGCCTCATCTGGCCCCAGCCAGACTGATTAGAGGCCGGTTGAAGTAGCCTCACCTGGCCCGAGTCAGACTGATTAGAGTCTTGTTGAAGCAGCCTCACCTGGCCCCTGTCAGACTGATTAGAGGCTGGTGTAAGTAGCCTCACCTGGCCCCAGTCAGACTGTTTAGAGTCCAGTTGAAGCAGCCTCACCTGGCCCCAGTCAGACTGATTAGAGGATGGTTGAAGCAGCCTCACCTGGCCCCAGTCAGACCGATTAGAGTCTGTTTGAAGCAGCCTCACCTGGCCAAAGTCAGACTGATTAGAGGCTGGTTGAAGCAGCCTCACCTGGCCCCAGTCAGACTGATTAGAGGCTGGTTGAAGCAGCCTCACCTGGCCCCAGTCAGACTGATTAGAGGCTGGTTGAAGCAGCCTCACCTGGTCCCATTCAGACTGATTAGAGGCTTGTTGAAGCAGCCTCACCTGGCCCCAGTCAAACTGATTATAGAGGATGGTTGAAGCAGCCTCACCTGGCCCCAGTCAGACTGATTAGAGTCTGGTTGAAGCAGCCTCACCTGGCCCCAGTCATACTGATTAGAGGCTGGTTGAAGCAGCCCCATCTGGCCCCAGTCAGACTGATGAGAGTCTGGTTGAAGCAGCCTCACCTGGCCCCAGTCAGACTGATTAGAGTCTGGTTGAAGCAGCCTCACCTGGCCCCAGTCAGACTGGTTAGAGTCTGGTTGAAGCAGCCTCACCAGCCCCAGTCAGACTGATTAGAGTCTGGTTGAAGCAACCTCACCTGGCCCCAGTCAGACTGATTAGAGTCTGGTTGAAGCAGCCTCACCTGGCCCCAGTCAGACTGATTAGAGTCTGGTTGAAGCAGCCTCATCTGGCCCCAGTCAGACTGATGAGAGTCTGGTTGAAGCAGCCTCACCTGGCCCAAGTCAGACTGATTAGAGTCTGGTTGAAGCAGCCTCACCTGGCCCCAGTCAGACTGATTAGAGTCTGGTTGAAGCAGCCTCACCTGGCCCCAGTCAGACTGATTAGAGTCTTGTTGAAGCAGCCTCACCTGGCCCCAGTCAGACTGATTAGAGTCTGGTTGAAGCAGCCTCACCTGGCCCCAGTCAGACTGATTAGAGTCTGGTTGAAGCAGCCTCACCAGCCCCAGTCAGACTGATTAGAATCTGGTTGAAGCAGCCTCACCTGGCCCCAGTCAGACTGATTAGAGTCTGGTTGAAGCAGCCTCACCTGGCCCCAGTCAGACTGATCCTCTATGGCTGGTGAGGCTGCTTTAACCTGTGGGTCCTTGTTAATGGAGGCCCACAGGTTAAAGCAGCCTCCACCACACACTAGAGGAAGAGCTCTAGCATGTTCCATCTGCTCTGTTCTCTCTCAACTCTAAAGTTGACCTTAAAGCGGATCACTCCTCATCCCGTGGGCCTTGTGGCCACACAGCAGTCATCTTAGTGGCATGCGGCACAAGAGTGAACATCGAGGTCCAAACAGACGTCACGCAGACACAGGACTTACTGAGGTCCCACACCTGAGATTCAGAACACCACAGCTGCTGGACAGAGATCCCCCAATGGGGGAATTCCTTCCTTCTGTCAGACTGCAGATCAGTCAGCAGGGAGTGAGCTCCTACCCACACGGCCCACATGTTCCAGAGCCTTCTGTGAAGCCAGGGGCCGTCCTGATGTGGAGAGAGAGACACTCGCATGTTCACCGCCATCCAGATGCTCATATCATTATTATTATTAATAATAATCATATTATTATATGATTATTATTATTATTAGATCATTTGTTTTGAGTTGCGGAAGCAGAGAAGCAAGCGAGTGCTTGAAGACGAGAAGGAGAACAAACAAAATGATGTTAACATGAAGTGATAAAGGAGATAAAGAAGGTCATCTTGGGATAAGGTCAAGGCTGTAAGTCCACTAGAAGTGGCTTTAGATAAAAGGAGTCTGTTAGTCACATGACCACTACACACGCATATGAAACCTGTCTCTGGAACAGGTCATATTCAAGGTAAGGTCCATTATAGTTAGTGTTTTAAGAGATATCATTTGAGTGTCATTTGTAATAAATATTAAAGCCTTGATCTGCCTTTATCTATTCCCTCCAGACTGATCGGAGGAATCTCGATTTGCACTTTGACTTTCCGACTGTGAGCGTGTCTTATTGAACCGTTCACCCTCACTTCATGTCCTTCAATCATCTAATAGGTGGAAATAGATATATATATATATACATATATATATTTGTCATTAATTGATTCTGTATTACTTTAGACACATGAATCATTCAGTAATTTGGCCCGTATGGCTCCCATAGGATAGGACACTATCTCTGTACATCAATATTCTGTATCCACACCAGTTTGTGTATCCCTATAGTAGACTGTTTTAACATCTGATTTAACCACTGTACATTGTATATTGGCTGTACTGTACAGCAATGACAATACGTTAGAATCTAATCTAATCTAATTACACCTCTGCTGTCCATCACCGTGAGAAGCCTGTCCATTTCAACTGGCAATGCACTACATTACATTACAATTCTAATGGGCAACAAGCACTACACCACAGAGAGAAAGACACGCTCTCCTCCACCAGGAGACTAGAGGCTTGGATATGAAGAGAATAGACACTCATTCCAACTCCAGAGCACAATAGAACCACATGATCAACCCCCACATATGAACTCACTTCATGAGCCTTGGCTTGTGAATCCATGGGAATACATCAACATGAAGTACATGTCAGACTCATGAAAGAGTAGAGCGTCTATAGTCTATAGTCGGAGTTACAGCCCGTAACAAAACACGCACCGTCCTCCAGCTTTGGGATGGAAAACAAGGTTGATTTGCAAAGGTTTTTTCACTTTTTGAATGAAGAAGAAAGCATTCATGTTCTTCTAACCTTAGACACACATGTGGTCAGTTTAAGATGGAGCATAGGATCTGTGATGGCTTCAACAACAATATAGTAGCCAGAGGGAATGGGACGCTCACCCACATCTTTAAACAAACACAGTCCTATGTACAACACTAATGGATTGATTCTCCTTTATACATTCAAACATCATGGTCACAACAGAGACCGTAACACAATCATTCATATTTCATTCAAACATCATGATCACAACTCAATAACATTCAATCCAATTTGTTTGGCTCCAACAGTGTGTGTATGTGTGTGTGTGTGACACGATACTCTGCTGCCCTCTGATGGAGAGACACCGCAGGTGCAGCTCAACACACATTTTTCCACAGACAGCTCTGAGCTTATAACAACGCACCCGGTTATTTCCGCTCGGAGAAGAGCACGCACACACACACACACATACACAAGCACGCACCCACACACGCACACACGCACCCTCTCCTCCCACTCCCGTTCTAAGTCTCGCGTGACTCTCTCACTCCCGTTCCCACGCAACCCAGTGAGCTCCCCAGGACACTGGGCCTTTAATACTTCTAGATATACATCTAGATATATATCTATATATCTATATAGATATATATAGATATGTATATATACATATCTATATCTGCACCTATCTGTATATATACCAGCAGGGGGACCTGGGTCCAGCAGGGGGACCTGGAGGGTCCAGCAGGGGGACTTGGGTCTAGCAGGGGGACCCGGGGGGTCCAGCAGGGGGACCCGGGTCTAGCAGGGGGACCCGGGTCTAGCAGGGGGACCCGGGGGTCCAGCAGGGGGACTTGGGACCAGCAGGGGGACCTGGGTCCAGCAGGGGGACCTGGGACCAGCAGGGGGACCTGGGACCAGCAGGGGGACCTGGGTCCAGTAGTGGGATCCGGGTCCAGTAGTGGGACCCGGGTCCAGTAGGGGGACCTGGGGGGTCCAGCAGGGGGACCTGGGTCCAGCAGGGGGACCTGGGTCCAGTAGTGGGACCAGTAGTGGGACCCGGGTCCCGTAGGGGGACCTGGGGGGTCCTGCAGGGGGACCTGGGTCCAGCAGGGGGACCTTGGTACAGCAGGGGGACCTGGGTCTAGCAGGGGGTCCTGGAGGGTCAAGCAGGGGGACCCAGGTCCAGCAGGGGGACCCGGGTCTAGTAGGGGGACCTGGGTACAGCAGAGGGACCTGGGTCTAGCAGGGGGACCTGGGTCCAGTAGGGGGACCTGGGTCTAATAGGGGGACCTGGAGGGTCAAGCAGGGGGACCCGGGTCCAGCAGGGGGACCCGGGTCTAGTAGGGGGACCCGAGTCCAGCAGGGGGACCCGGGTCCAGCAGGGGGATCCGGGGGGTCAAGCAGGGGGACCCGGATCCAGCAGGGGGACCCGGGTCCAGCAGGGGAACCCGGGTCTATTGGGGGACCCGGGTCCAGCAGGGGGACATGGAGGGTCCAGCAGGGGGACCTGGAGGGTCCAGCAGGGGGATCCGGGGGGTCCAGCAGGGGGACCAGCAGGGGGACTTGGGTCTAGCAGGGGGACCCGGGTCCAGCAGGGGGACCCGGGTCCAGCAGGGGGATCCAGGTCCAGCAGGGGAAACCGGGTCTAGAAGGGGGACCCGGGTCCAGTTGTGGGACCAGGGTCCAGCAGGGGGACCCGGGTCCTGCAGGGGGACCTGGGTCCAGCAGGGGAACCTGGGTCCAGCAGGGGAACCCGGGTCCAGCAGGGGGACCCGGGTCTAGCAGGGGGACCCGGGTGCAGCAGGGGGACCTGGGTCTAGCAGGGGGACCCGGGTGCAGCAGGGGGACCTGGGTCTAGCAGGGGGACCTGGGTCCAGCAGGGGGACCCGGGGTCCAGCAGGGGGACCTGGGTCCAGCAGGTGGACCTGGGTCCAGTAGGAGGACCTGGGTCTAGTAGGGGGACCAGCAGGGGTACCTAGGTCCAGCAGGGGGACCTGGGTCCAGCAGGGGGACCTCGGTCTAGCAGGGGGACCTGGGTCCAGCAGGGGGACCTGGAGGGTCCAGCAGTGAGACCCGGGTCCAGCAGGTGGACCTGGGTCCAGTAGGAGGACCTGGGTCCATTAGGGGGACCATCAGGGGTACCTGGGTCCAGCAGGGGGACCTGGGTCCAGCAGGGGGACCTGGGTCCAGCAGGGGAACCTGGGTCTAGCAGGGGGACCCGGGTCCAGTAGGGGGACCAGCAGGGGGACTTGGGTCCAGCAGGGGGACCCGGGTCCAGCAGGGGGACCCTGATCTAGCAGGGGGATCCGGGTCAAGCAGGGGGACCCGGTTCCAGTAGTGGGACCCAGGACCAGTAGTGGGACCCGGGTGCAGCAGGGGGACCTGGGTCTAGCAGGGGGACCTGGGTCCAGCAGGGGGACCCTGATCTAGCAGGGGGATCCGGGTCAAGCAGGGGGACCCGGTTCCAGTAGTGGGACCCAGGACCAGTAGTGGGACCCGGGTGCAGCAGGGGGACCTGGGTCTAGCAGGGGGACCTGGGTCCAGCAGGGGGACCTGGGTCTAGCAGGGGGACCCGGGTCCAGTATATTTATATATTTATATATATATTCACTATATCTGTCTCTTATAACACAACCATACATAACAATATGTTAAATATACTGTAGTCACTATATCTGTCTCTTATAACACAACCATAAATAACAATATGTTAAATATACTGTAGTCACTATATCTGTCTCTTATAACACAACCATACATAACAATATGTTAAATATACTGTAGTCACTATATCTGTCTCTTATAACACAACCATACATAACAATATGTTAAATATACTGTAGTCACTATATCTGTCTCTTATAACACAACCATACATAACAATATGTTAAACATACTGTAGTCACTATATCTGTCTCTTATAACACAACCATGTGTAACAATATGTTAATACTGTAGTTGAATGGTGATATTAAAACTGGAGAATTCACCCTCAAAATTGTGTATTTTACTCCATAATTCTGAATTACACTCAAAACTTAATCTCAAAGACGGTCCTAATGGATTAGCTAATCCAGATAGCACTAGACTGAGATGGAAACAAGACTTCCAGATCCAGACAGATAATGAAGAATGAAGAAGAAAGCATTCATGTTCTTCTAACCTTAGACACACATGTGGTCAGTTTAAGATGGAGCATAGGATCTGTGATGGCTTCAACAACAATATAGAAGCCAGAGGGAATGGGACGCTCACCCACATCTTTAAACAAACACAGTCCTATGTACAACACTAATGGATTGATTCTCCTTTATACATTCAAACATCATGGTCACAACAGAGACCGGAACACAATCATTCATATTTCATTCAAACATCATGGTCACAACAGAGACCGGAACACATCATTCATATTTCATTCAAACATCATGATCACAACTCAATAACATTCAATCCTATTCGTTTGGCTCCAACAGTGTGTGTGTGACACGATACTCTGCTGCCCTCTGGTGGAGAGACACCGCAGGTGCAGCCCAACCCACATTTTTCCAGAGACAGCTCTGAGCTTATAACAACGCAGCCGGTTATTTCCGCTCGGAGAAGAGCACGTTTCCACACACGCACACACGCACACACGCACACACGCACACACGCACAAGCACGCACCCACACAAGCACCCTCTCCTCCCACTCCCGTTCTAAGTCTCGCGTGACTCTCTCACTCCCGTTCCCACGCAACCCAGTGAGCTCCCCAGGACACTGGGCCTTTAATACTTCTAGATATATATCTATATATCTATATATAGATATGTATATATACATATATATATCTGCACCTATCAGCATATATACCAGCAGGGGGACCTGGGTCCAGCAGGGGGACCTGGAGGGTCCAGCAGAGGGACCTGGGTCTAGCAGGGGGACCTGGAGGGTCCAGCAGGGGGACCTGGGGGTCCAGCAGGGGGACCTGGGGGTCCAGCAGGGGGACCTGGGTCTAGCAGGGGGACCTGGGGGTCCAGCAGGGGGACCTGGAGGGTCCAGCAGGGGGACCTAGGTCCAGCAGGGGGACCTGCATCCAGCAGGGGGACCCGGGGGTCCAGCAGGGGGACCTGGGTCCAGTAGTGGGACCCGGGTCCAGTAGGGGGTCCTGGGGGTCCTGCAAGGGGACCTGGGGGTCCTGCAGGGGGACCTGGGTCCAGCAGGGGGACCTTGGTACAGCAGGGGGACCTGGGTCTAGCAGGGGGTCCTGGAGGGTCAAGCAGGGGGACCCGGGTCCAGCAGGGGGACCCGGGTCTAGTAGGGGGACCTGGGTACAGCAGGGGGACCTGGGTCTAGCAGGGGGACCTGGGTCCAATAGGGGGACCTGGAGGGTCAAGCAGGGGGACCCGGGTCCAGCAGGGGGACCCGGGTCTAGTAGGGGGACCCGGGTCCAGCAGGGGGACCCGGGTCCAGCAGGGGGATCCGGGGAG
>CM051023.1:4810945-4828518 GCA_027704905.1 Muraenolepis orangiensis | reverse complement strand
AAAGCTCTTCGTTGACCACTTATTGACGAAGACAAAATAAACAAGCCCTTTATTTGATTAGTGTTTCACTATCGGCAGGCGGTCACCCTGTGAACGATGTCATTTTTCCCGCCATAATAACTCTCAAGCAAGGAACCCAGCAAGGCACTTACTTTAGTTTCCCCCCCTGCAATCCCACCCTTCACTACAGTAAAATACTATTTATATATTACAGAATCGCACGTGTTTTCTCAGAGACGGAGCATTCCTGTGAATAAAATAGTTTCTGGATTCTCTTCAATGACACCAAGTAGCGTTTGTAATAGTCATCAAGGAGGCGGCTTGTTGAGATGATGAATCCCCTCTTAGATCATCAGCTCAATGGTCAGTGGTGGTTGGAGTATTGGAAAGTCTTTAGTGATTTCCTACTTGGGAAGATATCAGGCAATCCCACTTGGGGTCACCTGATTTGCATACGGTGTGGCGGGGGTCGCTGTAGATATTTGATGACATGTTTGTTTTTACTTTTTTAGCATAGAGTGCTCTTTTATAGCCAAAGCCATGATGTACCAACTCATCTTGGATCCAGCATTCAATGCAGAATTTGGACAATGCTACAGCCCAACTTGTGGGGTGAGACTGCACAGCGCACGGGCCGGACACCAAGAAGTGTGAGGGCCGGTGTTTCCTGTCTCATTACTAAGTACATTCATTTAAAGATGAACTCATTTGCGAGCGCTGGAGGTGAAGATTGAGGTTTCAGAAGACGATTTAACCGTGGCCTTTTCCTACTAACTACACAGGACGTTTGAGCTTGTCTTCCCACAAGTGGCTATGGGAAAAGGTCGTTGTTTCACTAATTCTGGCCCAGAGTTTGTGTCGACTGTTGACGGCCAAGGAACATTTTCACAATGGCAACATGATGCTATCGTTTTGGTTATCGGTCCTCTTCTGGGTTTGAGATGAACGGTCAGCCATATCACTTTTGCTTGTGGTTCTACCGGGCAGGTTGTTGTTGTCCAGTACAGACCCATTCCATGTCAAAAAAATGGACGTTGGGAACCACTGCGCATTTTTTTTAAGTAGATCAAATGTGTCTCCCAGGTGGCTGTTCCAGCGTCATGCTAACATCTCTACATATGCCATACATTACATCTGCATATGCAATTTCAACTGGAATTCACTGTTTTGTTTATATCTCACAAAGAGTTGACACAGTCGTCCACTATAATAAGGAACAACAGCGATAATAACAGTCATCAAGATATGGTATTTGTGCCGCTTCATTCTCACATGACCTTTGTACTAATGTGCGGCAATCATGTTTTGGCAATTTCCTTTCCCTAAAGTGGTTGTAAAGCTCACAGCTGCTTAACAAATGTGCTTCCACCTGTGGGTGAGCCTGGGACCGCTCTCTGTTTGCTGTGAGGAAGGACTGTTATTCCACCTGTGGGTGAGCCTGGGACCGCTCTCTGTTTGCTGTGAGGAAGGACTGTTTTTTCACACTGGCAATATGGCCTTTCTGGTGACATTAGGACTAGATCTCCGGGGTGGATCTTCTTTAGCCTTTCCCCCATCTTTATGTTTTCCCTTCAGCTGACAAAAGGAATTCATTACAGTCGTAATTACAATTCACCGTTCTAATGAAACCCAAACACGTCACGGCGCCATCTAAAGGGCTCCATCCAAATCTGGAGGATTAAATCCTCTTTATTGGTCATATACATATGTGCGCACACAGTGAAATGAGTTCCTCTGCATTTAACCCATCCTAGTATGAGGAGCAGTGGGCAGCTATTTGATATACAGCTGCCCGGGGGGGAAGTGCAGGGGGGTCCGGTACCTTGCTCAAGGGAACCTCGGCAGTGTCCGGGTGTTTCAGGTTCGAGGACTTGAACCCGGCGACCCTCCGATCCCCGAGCCTAGTCCCGACAGATTAAACTATCCCGCCGCCAGACCGGAGCTGTGCTGCCGCCGTAAACGTCGGAGCACGCAAAACGCCGCGATAAAAGGCCACAACTGCCAATTTAGCCACGAGTGGGAGCAGAAGGAAGAGGCTTTAGCAGACGTTTGAGTGACAGCAGCTTTCCGAAACAACAAGCAAATGAGCATGCCTGAAACAAACCGCTCCCATCCTGCCCAGAGGCAGAGATCAATACCCACTCTAGACCCACTGGGCTGTGGCGGAGGAGGGGTTGGGCGGGTGGGGGGAAGTCAAACCTGAACTGCACATTTAAACACCACAGACTAATGGGGCCTATCGTCTCACAGAATTGTACCGTTGGGGTGAGCCGTGTCGGGAAACAAAGGACAAATTAAACCGGTCAATTCTCACACCGTCGCTATGGCGATGTATGGGCTGTATCGACCCAGCTTGTTAGCATTGGCGCCACGAACGCACACGTAAAACAGAGACGCAGCAGAAACATAACGTGCCACCCGTGTTGAGTGACAATCTGCTTTTCTTTGCTGATCGTGAAGACGAGACTGAATTTGTGAATGCTGTCAGTCAAACAAAAGGTCTTGAGACCAATCAGTGTTTGATTAAACCCCCTTGATTCTGATTGTTTGTACGGCGTCAACGCGGATTGCAAACTGCCAGGCGGTTGCCGGGGAAACGCTGTCTCGCCCGTTTATTTGCATACCGCTGTTTTTATTTCAAGTCAAGTTGCGTGTTGTGTCAAAGTGAGTTCATTCCAGTTAGGCCCGTTAGCCTGAAGCCAAACAACACTCACACTTCCATGACTAGTCTGCAAAGATAGCTAAACTAATTCTGTCAGTCAGCCCCCAAAGCATTGTGCCCCATACTGGTGGTGCTGGTAACTTTCTACAGTGACTCATACAGCTGACAGCTGTATGAGGATTGAGAAATATCTTTATACAGAGTGTCAATATAGATGTGAGATGCTTGGATATGATTATATAGCTATAGAACCACTGTATGTGTGTGTGTGTGTATAGGTGTGTTTACAAAAAAATATAGTAGCAATTAATGCAAATAACGGCTCGCTAATTTAATCGGTAAAATAGCCGTCTAATTCCAAAAATGTCTATAATCAGAGTGAATGATACATACAAACGCATAGTGCATAATTAATTACACAACAAATGATGCCTAAAGGTCAACAAACACTTTCAGAATGAAGACGATGTCCATACTGTCGTTAAGTCAGACAAACCGGAGCTCTGAAATGACCAACTGACTTTCCCACCTGGAATTCAGAGTCGGCCAACCGGTCAATTCATTTGGAGCTCATTTGTTGTCAGGTTGTCAGTGGAATCGTACGGGCGGCAGGTCATCGTGTCACATCCGCTGTCCCAACTGGGTCCAAACGTCCCAGTTTTATCTATCATTATTTCAGTAATGAAGCCGTGTTTGAACCAACCTCCGTCATGGGTTTGTTTTATATATATCATATTTTAATATCCCCTTTAACAGGGGATATATATGTGTATATACATACATACATATATACACAAATATATATGTGTATATACATACATACACATACATATGTGTATATACATACATACATATATACACATATATATGTGTATATACATACATACATACATATATACACAAATATATATGTGTATATACATACACATACATATGTGTATATACATACATACATATATACACATACATATATGTGTATATACATACATACATATATACACATATATATGTGTATATACATACATACATATATACATATATATGTGTATATAAATACATACATATATACACCAGTGGTGAAGCGTCAGGGCCTTCAAGGTATTCAGAGAAGACCCTGGAACTCTCAGATGAAACCAAAAAATCGAATTAATTGTATTACTAAAATGTAATACAATTTAATAACATTTAATACAATTTTAATAAAATTAATAAATGAGAATCGTATCTGTGTTATATTACAGTGTTACGTTGATTTGTTTGTCTTTCTCGGTCCATGCACGACACATTTGAGTGGTTTTGTGTTGGAAAAACAATGCAACCAATCAGATATTTTTCTGGGTTGCTGGGAAGAATATCCTTCAACCAAAGTATTCCCGCTGACATTGGCTCTTAGACTGAATGAGAGCGTACGTTTGGATTGACAATTTGATCAACCAATCATATCGTGATTTGTAGCCAATGGCCGTATTCTTTTAGATTTCCCCGCAGCTCAATATGGAGCTAGAAGGTGCAAGGTGGTGGCTGGCGCGAGAGTGGATCTAGCGTAGTGTTACGTTTTCTACGTTGTTTTTTTTACGTCAAAATGGCAACAGGTGAAGATGATGTCGTTGCGGATTTATTGTCTGAACCATTTTCAAGACGACCATTTAATGTTAAGATGGACATTATTAAAAAAGGCCGTCCAACACCTGACAATCTGGAGCTGACTCAAGTAGTTAAAGCAGGCTATGTTCGCCATTTTCAGAGTAGCAACTAGGAAAGATACCCGTGGCTAACGGGCTCTACTAGCCATGAGAGGCTCTACTGATGGGAGTGCTTGCTATTTGGGACTGACAAGACAGCAGGGAATTGGAACTTATTTTGGATCTGAAAAGCGATCATCTTTATGACCTGATGGTGGTCGAACAATTCATCCAGAAGGACAGGAGAATGGATTTGGTCTTTAAGTGAACATCATTGGTGAGTGAGACTCATTTGTCTTTGCTGGTTTTGTCTGTGTTGCGTCTCGTTGAGCTGGTTGTTGCATTTTGTTTCCACACACTTGTTGACTGATTAGTTAATGGCTGTCTTGGGTTTGTTAAGCATTGTTGTGCATTTGAATTGAGAGTTCGGACTTGATCTTTCTTTGCATCGCTTAACGTGAAAATACTTAACGTAACTTTTGTAAGAGTTACAAACCCGCGATCAATAATCACCTAATTTGCCATGTCTTGTCATTAGCACTTTCACCTTTTCATTTTCATTTTGACAGGTGAAAGTGCCAATGACAAGACATATGCCAGAGACATTTGGTGATTATTGATCGCTATTTTGGAACTTAATGTTCCAAAGTTACGTTAAGCCTTTTCACGTGAAGCGTGTTAGACCGGCCCTTTAACCGATAGCCTGTGTGGTGGTCTGTTGGGCTGTTACTTCACTACATGGACACTGCTTTACAACTATGGTACACTTGGGAATTGGCTGCGACAATCTGATCTACCTAAATGAGATAAGGCATAAAGTGACTCCTCCGTGACGTCCGTCTGACTAGAACAACTGAATTTTCGAATGGTGGTGGTGATGGTGGTGGTCTACAGCAGGGGTTCCCAAAGTGGGGGTCGCGGGACCCCGAGGGGGGGGGGGTCGCAAGATGATTTCAGAATCCTCTTGCTGTGACCATGAGGTTTTTATTGTTAATAATAACGTGTGCATAGATATTTTTATATATGTACGGGTGACGAATAAAGGAATTTTGATTCCGACAGATTCACGACAGTATCATTTGCAGCTGAAAAAAAACCCCACACAATTTTCAATATCATGATTACCCCCCCCCCCTTGGACTTCACGATGTTCTCGATGGTGAAGATCTGTGCACACGTTGTTTTTAATGTTTCAGTCCCTCCGGTGATAGGGGGGGGGGGGGGGGGGGGGGGGGGTCTGTTATGTTGGGGGTCGCGGGCTGAAAGTTGGGGAACCCCTGGTCTACAGAAGGTCCAGTTGTGATAGACACGCTTCGCCACTGATATACACATATATATATATATGTGTATATACATACACATATACACATATATACACACATGTATATACATACATGTATATATATACACGTATATACACACATGTATATATATACACATATATACACACATGTATATATATACACATATATACACACATGTATATATACACACATATATACACACATGTATATATACACACATGTATATATACACACATGTATATATACACACATGTATATATACACACATGTATATATACACACATGTATATATACACGTATACACACATGTATATATATATACACACATATACACACATGTATATATACACACATGTATACACACATGTATATATATATACACATATATATATACACATATATACACACATATATATACACACATGTATATATATACTGTATATACACACATGTATATATACTGTATATACACACATGTATATATATACTATATATACACACATACATATATATACTATATATACACACATACATATATACACACATACATACATATATATATATATATAGACAAAAACAAACTTGACAGTTATAAAGCACGGGCCCAAGCGTCCAGCCAAATCTGCCCCGAAGAGTGTTGCCCAGAAGAGGAGCGCCACGGAGGGAGGGAAAGGTCCAACGGACCCCCTGCCAGTGTCGGAGAAACCTTGGGCAGCTCAACGAAAGGAGGAGGGATTCAGTTGTGCTGGAATCCCTAAAGGGAAAGCGCTCGGTCGCGCAGACTGCCTTCAGTAAGAGGACCAACAAGCTGGCTCTTACGATTCACCTGCTCGAGGAGAGGAATCTCATTGAGGAGTTATATGGCCTTGTTGTGGGCTTTGGTAGGGTCAGCGACACAGGGGCTGAATACGTCGATGCTCTCGAAATGGAGGCAGAAGAAAACGACGATCCCCAGGTGAGAGAAGAAGTCGAGAGCATAAAAGCGAAAACAACGAAGTGCTCAACCCGATATGAAGAAATGCTTCCACTCACTAAAGAAGCACTATGGTCCAGATTCGCTGAAGAGGACATCAGATTGTATGCCGAGAAAGCGGGAAAGAGAGGGCTGTCTGGGTAACATCTCCAAACAAGGAGCTAGCTATGAACACAGAACCTTCAGACGCTGCAGCTTCTTCAACCAACAGTAAAGAGAGGGCTGTAGCTTCTTCAACCAACAGTAAAGAGAGGGCTGTCTGGGTAACATCTCCAAACAAGGAGCTAGCTATGAACACAGAACCTTCAGACGCTGCAGCTTCTTCAACCAACAGTAAAGAGAGGGCTGTAGCTTCTTCAACCAACAGTAAAGAGAGGGCTGTCTGGGTAACATCTCCAAACAAGGAGCTAGCTATGAACACAGAACCTTCAGACGCTGCAGCTTCTTCAACCAACAGTAAAGAGAGGGCTGCAGCTTCTTCAACCAACAGTAAAGAGAGGGCTGTAGCTTCTTCAACCAACAGTAAAGAGAGGGCTGTAGCTTCTTCAACCAACAGTAAAGAGAGGGCTGTCTGGGTAACATCTCCAAACAAGGAGCTAGCGAAGAACACAGAACCTTCAGACGCTGCAGCTTCTTCAACCAACAGTAAAGAGAGGCCTGTAGCTTCTTCAACCAACAGTAAAGAGAGGGCTGTAGCTTCTTCAACCAACAGTAAAGAGAGGGCTGTCTGGGTAACATCTCCAAACAAGGAGCTAGCGAAGAACACAGAACCTTCAGACGCTGCAGCTTCTTCAACTGACCGTAAAGAGAGGGCTGTAGCTTCTTCAACCAACAGTAAAGAGAGGGCTGTAGCTTCTTCAACCAACAGTAAAGAGAGGGCTGTCTGGGTAACATCTCCAAACAAGGAGCTAGCGAAGAACACAGAACCTTCAGACGCTGCAGCTTCTTCAACTGACCGTAAAGAGAGGGCTGTCTGGGTAACATCTCCAAACATGGAGCTAGCTAAGAACACAGAACCTTCAGACGCTGCAGCTTCTTCAACCAACAGTAAAGAGAGGCCTGTAGCTTCTTCAACCAACAGTAAAGAGAGGGCTGTCTGGGTAACATCTCCAAACAAGGAGTTAGCTATGAACACAGAACCTTCAGACGCTGCAGCTTCTTCAACCAACAGTAAAGAGAGGCCTGTAGCTTCTTCAACCAACAGTAAAGAGAGGGCTGTCTGAGTAACATCTCCAAACAAGGAGCTAGCTATGAACACAGAACCTTCAGACGCTGCAGCTTCTTCAACCAACAGTAAAGAGAGGCCTGTAGCTTCTTCAACCAACAGTAAAGAGAGGGCTGTAGCTTCTTCAACCAACAGTAAAGAGAGGGCTGTCTGGGTAACATCTCCAAACAAGGAGCTAGCAAGGAACACAGAACCTTCAGACGCTGCAGCTTCTTCAACTGACCGTAAAGAGAGGGCTGTAGCTTCTTCAACCAACAGTAAAGAGAGGGCTGTAGCTTCTTCAACCAACAGTAAAGAGAGGGCTGTCTGGGTAACATCTCCAAACAAGGAGCTAGCGAAGAACACAGAACCTTCAGACGCTGCAGCTTCTTCAACCAACAGTAAAGAGAGGGCTGTAGCTTCTTCAACCAACAGTAAAGAGAGGGCTGTAGCTTCTTCAACCAACAGTAAAGAGAGGGCTGTCTGGGTAACATCTCCAAACAAGGAGCTAGCGAAGAACACAGAACCTTCAGACGCTGCAGCTTCTTCAACTGACCGTAAAGAGAGGGCTGTCTGGGTAACATCTCCAAACAAGGAGCTAGCTAAGAACACAGAACCTTCAGACGCTGCAGCTTCTTCAACTGACGGTGAACAGAGGGCAGTCCGGCCATGGACGTTGGGGAAGGTGAGGAGAGCTGTGAGGGCGTACGAGCAGGAACTAGCAGATTACTACCCAACTACCATTAAAGTTGACCCTTCTAAGGCTGCCGCTTCTCGGTCAGGTGAACGTCAACCCACACCAGCCCTGTCGGTGACCTACGACTTAGAGACCCTCCAGAGGAAGGCCAAGGAGATGGGCGTGATGATGATGATGCTGCTTAAGCAACTCCCGCCTCCCGACAGAGGACCACCTACGCCGCCTATGTCGGAAGTGTTATGCTGGGGCTGAGTGTGAAGGACTTTTTTTCGGCTTCCCCACCAGCTGAACCCACAAAATACCCCAAAAAAGATACATTCACATAATTGCAGTATATAAGAATATGACGGTATGAAACAGAATAAATATGAAGTGAAATATGTAAAGTGTGTTGTGTTGTGATAACACCACATGTGCAACTTTAATGTATGGGCCAAGCAGAAAGAATAATGTTGATTATTGGTAAATGCTGAATGAATGTTCTTAATGAAAATGCATTTGGTAATTGTTTATTTGAATGAACAGATATTATTATAGCCTATGTATTATGTTGATGTTGAAACATTTCCTTTCAAACCATTTCAGGTTTATAACCTGCTATTGTGACAACCATTTGTCAAACCAAATAAACGACAAACAAAGGTCAAAGAAAAGTCAGAGTTATATCCTTCAGTTCATTCAAGTAAACAATTACCAAATGCATTTTCATTGAGGACATTCATTCAGCATTTACCAATAATCAACATTATTCTTTAAACTTAACCATGTGATGAATGTCATGCATCAAAATGTTTAAACAATATATTCAAACTGTTGTAATGTCAAACATTGCAGGCCTACAGCCCACGTATACACTACAGACCGCAGGAACACCATTTCCCAGGGTGCACCGGGGCCACATGTTACAAACATTAAATGCTGAGCAGAGCTAACATGCTAGCTAACATGCTAGGGAGCTAACAGCTAACATAAGCAAAGCACAAATAAGCAAGCAAAGCACATAAAGCAAGCAGGGAAGGCGAATGTAAACATACCATTGAGCTATCACGTTCCTGGTCTGAATGCAGCCAACTCCCTGAGCAAAATGCACTACCTGAATGAGCTGGGGCTTCAATTCAAGTCCTCTGGGGCTGCCCACATAGATGCCAGACGGTAAACCAGTCAAGCCCTGACGTGCTGCCCGCGTAGATGCCTGATATAAATTATTATTTCTTTACTCCTAAAGTTCATTTAATTTCAATTTACTTTTGAAAATCGTTGCAAGAGTACATTTTATCATTTAGGGGGCATTTAAATTATAACATTTGTTTTGGATAAATAATATATGTAATTTTGAGTCAATAAAATACATTTGGCTCTCTTTGCTCCTAAAGAGTTTAACAGATATATATAGAGATACATAGATACAGTGTATATCTATATATATCTATCTATAGATATATATAGAGATAAATAGATATAGAGATAAATAGATACAGTGTATACATATCTATATATATATATAGATATATATATAGAGATAAATAGATACAGTGTGTATATATATATAGAGATATATATATATAGAGATAAATAGATACAGTGTATATATATATATATATATATATATATATATATATATCTCTCTATATATATATATATATATATATATATATATATATATAGAGATACATAGATACAGTGTATAAATATAGATATAGAGATATACCGTATTGACCCGAATATAAGACGACCCCGATTATAAGACGACCCCTCTTTTTCAAGACTCATTTTTGTAAAAAAAAAATTTAATTTTTTTGAAGACCAAATCTTTTTTTTTTATAAAGAAAATGGTTTTTTTTGGAAAATAATGATAACACACATTGTGTTCAAATGTGCCTAACTTGGCAAACAAAAACAAAACAGGCTAGATAGATTGCAATGAAACAGTAGAGCAATGAAACAGAACATCTATTGGTCACATCACGTCTTCTCATTCAGCTAGTCTTCTACATCGCTGGTTGTTCCTCTCACTCCCGCTATCGTCACTCACGGTGTCCGCTTCCCCGTCTCCTCCCACATCACGTCATCCTCGCTGCCATCCATTTGATGCGCAGCATTTCTTAACCCATTAATGATGCTTTCTGGGGAAACGTCAGCCCATGCTTGCAAGATCCATTCACAGAGCAAACGTACTGCAGGCTTTTGGATTTTTCCAGACAGTGTCAGTGCGTGATTAGCAGCCAGGAGCCACTCTGTGGATCTCTTGCGCAGATGAACCTTGAATGGTTTGTTAACGACCACATCCAACACCTGCAGCTGGCTTGTCATTCCGCCCGGTATGATCACTAGGTCACCATTCAACTCTTTCACTTGCTTTTTGACTGGCGTTTTGAAGTGTCCACGGAAAGCATCCAGAATCAACATGTTCCTCTTCTTTCTGAGTCCCCCACGCCGTCTGCCCCACGCCACCTTGAGCCAGTCCACCACAAGCTCCGTCTCCATCCAGCCCTTTGCCTGGGCACTACCATAATCCCCCACGTACGGGGCGCGTTAACATGACAGTTACTCGGCTCTTCTCGTTTCCAGTAGATCAGTAGATCACTGATTTGTCGCCTTTCTTATGCACAGTGACAGATGTTGGCATGTCAAAATACACAGGCGTTTGATCAGCATTGCCCATCTGATCAAGGGGGTATGAGTGCTTCTTCCTTAACGTTATCACATATCGCTGATAAGACAGTAGCTTCTCTCTGAAGTCTGAGGGCAGGCGCTGGGCTTGTCCTGCATCGCAATGACAGGTGTTTGATGTCTGCTTCGTTTATCACCATTATCTTAAAATTGGCATCGTAACTTTGTCTCTCCTGTTTATTAACTTGCCCTACTTTTGAGCCACTTTTTTCAAGTTGGTCGCTGTGTCTCTCCATTTCTATCTGTCCAGGCAACTGTTGCTATGTACTGTTACTTTAAGACTGAGTTACTTTAAGTGTCGCGCGGTGTCTCGGAACACTCGTTTGGCGCAATCTGTTGTTGCGCAATTACATGTGCAATTACGGTACATCGAAAAGTCTAAACCCCGATTATAAGACGACCCCTCTTTTTCAGATTTTTTTCTAGGAAAAAAAACTCGTCTTATATTCGGGTCAATACGGTATATAGAGCTAAATAGATACAGTGTGTATAAATAGATATATGTACAGATATATATAGAGATAAATAGATACAGTGTGTATATATATATAGATATATATATATATATATATATATATAGATACAGTGTATATATAGAGATAAATAGATACAGTGTGTATATATATATATATATCTCTATATACAGATATATATAGAGATAAATAGATAGTGTGTATATATATATATATAGAGATATATATATAGAGATAAATATATACAGTGTATGTGTCACGGTTACGGTGGTTGGCAGGGGGCCTAGCCACGTGCGCTGGTGGCGCACACACTCCTGTCAACAATCACGTTGGTTGGCAGGGGGCGTGGCCTAGCCACGTGCGCTGGCCACACACACACACACACCTGGACTCAATTTCCCCCCGTGTAATTTGTTGATCACCTCACCTGGGGTATATATACGTGGTCTTTCCTTTACCCCAGCGTGAGGTCGTTACTTTACTATTCACGTAGTTCTCCCGTCTGGTACCCATCGCCTGCCAACTACCTGCCGGTACTCCGCACCCGATACCCCCGGTACAGACTCCTCCCCCTGTCCCGGACTACCCGCCGGTCACCTGCCTGCCGGTACTCCACACCCGATACCCCCGGTACAGACTCCTCCCCCTGTCCCGGACTACCCGCCGGTCACCTGCCTGCCGGTACTCCGCGGATCGTCCTCCCCGTGTGCCCTTGTGTTTTGTGTGTTTGGAAATAAAACCGTCTGGTATCACTCTCCACTTGTCGGCGTCTGCGTTCGGGGTCCAACCCACTCCCTCTCTCGTGACAGAACGACCTCACCACCATGGACCCCGGCAACTGCGACTTGTGGAGGATCACCATACAGACTATCAATGCCTATGGACGCGCCTTTGACCTGGCCCCGTTGGGCCCAGGCCACCTCGTGCTGGTGGACCAAGTGGAGCGGGAGCTGATGGATCACAGGTTGGGCGACCTGGACCCCGGTGGGCTCGAGCGGCTGGGGCGTCTGGTCGATGCCCTGAGGAGCCGTGGCCCATCACGGGTTCGAGCACTGCGGAGGCTGGAGAAGGAGTGGGGGGTCGTGTTGGCTCGGGTGACCCTCGACGTATACTACCAGTGGAAGCCCGAGTATGATGCCCGGTGCGGACTGTGGTTTCGGGGACTGCGGTACATGATGGGCCAGCTCTGGGACCTGTCTACCGCCATTTCTTCCCTCCTCTGCGGAGGGACCCCCGACGCCGCGCTGTCCCTGCCGGTTGATGTCACGCTTCTCCCTCGTCTGATCGCTCCGCCCCCGCCTGAGGACGCCGCTCCGCCCCCGCCTGAGGACGCCGCTCCGCCCCCGCCTGAGGACGCCGCTCCGGCCCCGCCTGAGGACGTCGCTCCGCCCCCGCCTGAGGACGTCGCTCCGCCCCCGACTGAGGACGTCGCTCCGCCCCCGACTGAGGACGTCGCTTCGCCCCCGCCTGAGGACGTCTCTCCGCCCCCGCCTGAGGACGTCGCTCCGCCCCCGCCTGCTGACGCCGCGCCGGATCCGCCCGACGACGTCACGCAGCTCCCGTCTGCTGACGCCGCGCCGTACCCGCCTGACGGCGTCACGCAGCCCCCGTCTGCTGACGCCGCGCCATACCGGCCTGATGACGTCAAGCAGCCCCCGTCTGCTGACGCCGCGCCGTACCCGCCCGACGACGTCACGCAGCCCCCGTCTGCTGACGCCGAGCCGTACCCGCCTGACGACGTCACGCAGCCCCCGTCTGCTGACGCCGCGCCATACCGGCCTGATGATGTCAAGCGGCCCCCGTCTGCTGACGCCGCGCCGTACCCGCCTGACGGCGTCACGCAGCCCCCGTCTGCTGACGCCGCGCCATACCGGCCTGATGACGTCAAGCAGCCCCCGTCTGCTGACGCCGCGCTGTACCCGCCCGACGACGTCACGCAGCCCCCGTCTGCTGACGCCGCGCCGTACCCGCCTGACGACGTAACACAGCCCCCGTCTGCTGACGCCGCGCCATACCGGCCTGATGATGTCAAGCGGCCCCCGTCTGCTGACGCCGCGTCGTACCCGCCTGACGATGTCACACAACCCCCGTCTGCTGACGCCGCGCCGTACCCGCCTGACGATGTCACGCAACCCCCGTCTGCTGACGCCACGCCGGATCCGCCCGACGATGTCACGCAACCCCCGTCTGCTGACGCCACGCCGGATCCGCCCGACGACGTCACGCAGCCCCCGTCTGCTGACGCCGCGCCGTACCCGCCTGACGACGTCACGCAGCCCCCGTCTGCGGACGCTACGCCGTACCCGCCCGACGACGTCACGCAGCCTCCATCTGCTGACGTCACGCAGCCTCCGTCTGCTGACGTCACGCAGCCTCCGTCTGCTGACGTCACGCAGCCTCCGTCTGCTGACGTCACGCAGCCCCCGTCTGCTGACGCCGCGCCGTATCCGCCCGACGACGTCACGCGGTCCCCGGCTGTCGACTACAGAGGGGGTTCAGAGCAGACCCCTGAGGAGACCCCAGAGGAGGTCCCGAAGGAGACCCTTAGAGGAGACCCCTGGAGGAGGGTCCAGAGGAGACCTCCAGAGAGGACTCCCACCAACCTGGGCAGAAGGGGTGGCTCTCTTCCCGGGCCCCACCTGCCCACCAAATCTCCTCTACCCCCCCGGATCATCGACTGGGACGCAGACGGTCCAGAGGGGCGGGGTTGGCCCCCGCGCCGCTACAGTCGGGACCTGTTCTTTTCCCTCAACTGCCACCGGGAACACCCCTTCAAGCCGGGTTGGACGCCAGGAGGCGCCCGTTGAGGGGG
Organism: Muraenolepis orangiensis; assembly: GCA_027704905.1. Lineage (NCBI taxonomy): Eukaryota > Metazoa > Chordata > Actinopteri > Gadiformes > Muraenolepididae > Muraenolepis > Muraenolepis orangiensis. The sequence continues at coordinate 4,814,041 of CM051023.1, read as the reverse complement.
GCGTACTGTCACGGTTACGGTGGTTGGCAGGGGGCGTGGCCTAGCCACGTGCGCTGGTGGCGCACACACTCCTGTCAACAATCACGTTGGTTGGCAGGGGACGTGGCCTAGCCACGTGCTCTGGCCACACACACACACACACACACCTGGACTCAATTTCCCCCCGTGTAATTTGTTGATCACCTCACCTGGGGTATATATACGTTGTCTTTCCTTTACCCCAGCGTGAGGTTGTTACTCTACTATTCACGTAGTTCTCCCGTCTGGTACCCATCGCCTGCCAACTACCTGCCGGTACTCCTCACCCGATACCCCCGGTACAGACTCCTCCCCCTGTCCCGGACTACCCGCCGGTCACCTGCCTGCCGGTACTCCGCGGATCGTCCTCCCTGTGCACCCTTGTGTTTTGTGTGTTTGGAAATAAAACCGTCTGGTATCACTCTCCACTTGTCGGCGTCTGCGTTCGGGGTCCAACCCACTCCCTCTCTCGTGACAGTATGGATATATATATATAGATATATCTAGAGATATATATAGAGTTAAATAGATGCAGTGTATGTATATATATAGATATATATATAGATATATATATAGAGATATATATATAGATATATATATAGAGATAAATAGATAGAGTGTATGTATATATATATATATAGAGATATATATAGAGATAAATAGATAGAGTGTATATATAGATATATATATAGAGATATATATTGAGATAAATATATACAGTGTATATATATCTATATATAGATATATATAGAGATAAATAGATACAGTGTATGTATATATATAGATATATATATAGAGATAAATAGATACAGTGTATATATATATATAGATATATATAGAGATAAATATATACAGTGTATGTATATATATAGATATATATCTATATATATAGATATATATAGAGATAAATAGATACAGTGTATGTATATATATAGATATCTATTTAGAGATATATATTTGCCACTCCTCAGGCGCTGTCCCAGACTTCCACGCAATGTTGAAAAGACGTGTCATCCATGACAGCCCCTTAACACCCAGAGCCTTTAGCATTTCTGGACAGATCTCATCAACCCCTGGGGCTTTGCCACTGCGGAGATGTTTGACTACCGCAGTGACTTCCTCCAGGGAGATTGATGTTCGCCGTCCTTCATCCTCCAGCTCTGTCTCTACCATTGAGGGTTTGGTTGGGTTAAGAAGTTCCTCAAAGTGTTCTTTCCACCACCCGATCACCTCCTCAGTTGAGGTCAGCAATGTCCCACCCTTACTGTACACATCTTGGATGTACCCACGCTTCCCCCTCCTGAGGCGCCGGATTGTTTGCCAGAAACGCTTTGGTGCCGACTGAAAGTCCTTCTCCATGGCTTCTCCGAATTCCTCCCACACCCGCTGCTTTGCCTCCGCTACAGCCGAGGCTGCTGTCCTCTTGGCCTGTCGATACCTCGCAACTGAGTCCGGAGTCTCAAAGGCTAACATAGCCCTCCTTTTTCAGCCGGACGGCTTCCCTGACAACCTGTGTCCACCACGAAGTCCAAGGGTTGCCGCCCCTTGATCATTGACCTTAGACCTAAGGTACTCTGGTACCATGTACCCTTATGAGCATCCTTATATTTGAACATGGTGTTCAATGTGTGTATTGAAGTCTCCCAGGAGGACTATAGAGTCCCCTTCAGGAGCCCCATGCAGGACTCCATCCAGGGTGTGCAAGAAGGCGGGATATTCCAAAATGTTGTTTGGTGCATAGGCACAAACAGAGTTTTCCCTCCCATGACCCTAAGGCGTAGGGAGGCGACCCTCTCGTCCACCGGGATAAACTCCAACAAAGCGGCACTCAGCCGGGGACTTGTGAGTATCCCCACACCCGCCCGGCGCCTCACACCCTGAGCAACTCCAGGTGAAGGAAAGAGTCCAACCCCTATCCAGGAGTTTAGTTCCAGAGCCAGTGCTGTGCGTAGAGGTATGCCCCACCAGATCTAATTGGTAGCGCTCCACCTCCCGCACAAGCTCAGGCTCCTTCCCCCCCAGAGTGGTGATATTCCACGTCCCCAAAGCTAGTCTCTGTTGGCTGGGTTTGGTCCGTCGAGGCCCCCTGCCTTCACTGCCGCCTAACTGGCAGTGCACCCGACCCCAGCGGTTCTTCCCGTAGGTGGTGGGTCTGCGGGAAGGAGAAGTGGCCACATTGCTTTTTCGGGCTATGCCCGACCGGGCTCCGTGGCTAACCCGGCCACCAGGCGCTCGCTGTTGGGCCCTCTTTCCGGGCCTGGCACCGGAAAGGGGCCCCGGGCTTCCTCACTTCTACTTGTTTGTTTGTCCATTAGGGTCTTTGAACCTCTGTTTGAACCTCACCTCTGTGCTGGGCCATGCCCATGTTTAATAGAACCCTGTGAGATTAAAGCGATTTACTTTTTGTATACAGTCTTTTCCTCTCATTCATTCATTTGAACACCTTCTAGTGGGGAACCATTGGCTATATATATTGAATTCCTCACAAGCTCATATTAAGGGTTTTACTCCTCCTACACAGAAGGTGGCGCTGTATGAACAAAGTAAGCCCTGGGCTTGTGTAGGTCACACAATGAAAAGTGTTGTTCGTATAGTGGTGAGAATAGCTACCTTCCAAGCTGTTTATTCCCGGCCAATGTTATTCTGACATTCTGACAAAGACTTGAAACTATGAGGATGGGATTCGAAAAAACATGCTTGCAGAGCACAATGGATTAGCAGTCCATCACCTTAAACACTCGGCCACCTCAACACTGCAGAAATTGCAGATATGTGCACAATATTCAATACTGTATTGAATGTGCTCTGGAAAACACCCTTTACCACTGAAAAACTGTTCAGTTATTCAATTATCAATTGCATTTTTCTTTACAATGAGAAGCATTGGTGGTATAGAGGTGAGCATAGCTGCCTTCCAAGCAGTTGACTGGGGTTTGATTCCTGGCCAATGCATTGATGTCTATTTACTTATCGTTCATAATGTATTTTCCGACTCTAAAGATGTATCTCTTGGATCCTTTCCGGTGCTGAAATTTTTACACATCAAATTTTAAAAACAGAGACATTCTGAGATGTAAC
>CM051023.1:4788445-4805945 GCA_027704905.1 Muraenolepis orangiensis | reverse complement strand
TTAGCTTAAACCACATACAGGACATAGGCTATTTAAGCTATATACACATTACATATATTAACTAGCTATTAGTCTACATACCTTGTCGTTGATGAAGGTGGAGACAGCCGTCTCGTCTAGCCTCCGTTGTTCTGTGAGAACAACAAGTTAGCCCGCAGGAAGTAGTTAGCACAGTAGCACTGTGCTAACATTAAGGGTTTGATATGTTAACGTTAGCTAGCTACTTAACGATCGTGACGACGACACGTGGCTTGGTTAATAAACTGTGTGTGAGTGTGAAGGCAACTCACTGATTTCACTGTCGTAAAATATGTCCTTATATCAAAACTAAATTTACTTACAGCAAAGAAGTGCTGCTCATTGCGTGCTGTGCGGTGGAGAATCCTTGCAGAGTAACATCAATCTGCGCCATCTCTGGCTCGTAGGGGTCAGGGGTCATGGGTCGTGGGATTAATAAAACCGAGGGATTGGATTACTAAACCGAGGGAACGTATTACTAAACCGTGGTGTGTGAGTGTGTGTGGGTGTGGTGGAGGAACGGGACTCCTAGTCTCTCCAAACTGGTCATATCAGGTACTCCCTCTGGGTCATCTGACCAGATCGGCACTCGAATTTCATGCTGTTTCTGTTACCATCCCAACTAGGCTCAACATTGCCGTAATTTACCGACCACCGGGCCCTCTTGGTGACTTCTTTGACGAGATGGACGCCCTCCTCAGCTGCTTTCCTGAGGACGGCACCCCACTCGTGGTTCTGGGTGACTTCAACATCCAGTCGGATAAGTTACAATCTCCTGAATTCATTAACTTTTTTGCCATATTCGGTCTAACACTTGTACCACCTCGGTGATCTCAGGTCACACCCCTCCCTGTCTCTGATCACCATTTTGTTGCTTTCTCTCTCCCTCTCAAATCCCCCACCTCCCTACCCACTACTCCCCACATTGTTACCTTCCGTAGTAACCTGAAAACTCTCTCTCCCACTTCTTTCTCCGCATCTGTCCTATCCTCACTACCATCCCCCCAACAATTCTCTCTCTTGTCGGTGGAGGAAGCCTCCTCCACTCTGACTTCCTCTCTCTCCTCCTCCTTCGACTCTCTCTGTCCTCTCACCTCCAGACCAGTACGAGCCTCTCCTCCACCTCCTTGGCTGTCCGAACCTCTGCGGGCTCGTAGAGCAGAGCTACGGGCGGCCGAGAGAAAATGGAGGAAATCGGACTCCTCTGATGACCTCGCTCACTACCTCCGTCTCCTCGCTGGCTTCACCTCCACGGTATCGGCTGCTAAATCTGCCTTCTACCGTACAAAAATAAACTCTTCTGCCTCTAACCCAAGGAAACTTTTCTCCATGTTCTCTTCCCTCCTCAACCCCCCCTCCCCTCCCCCTCCCTCCTCCCTCTCAGCTGATGACTTGTCACCTTCTTTACGAAGAAGGTGAACGACATTACCTCCTCCTTCACCCCCACCGCTTTCCTCCCTCCCTCCTCTCCCACCCCCACTAACCTTACCTGTTTCAACCCCCTCTCCCCCGATGAAGTTAACAAACTGGTGACATCTAACCACCCTACCACCTGCCCCCTCGACCCAATCCCTTCCTCTCTTCTCCAGGACATCTCGGGCGATATCCTTCCCTTCCTTACATCCCAAATCAACATCTCCCTTGAGGCAGGCCTGTTTCCGGCAGCCTTCAAGACTGCCAGAATCAAGCCGCTCCTCAAGAAACCATCCCTAGACACCACTGATGTCCAAAACTACAGACCGGTATCTCTCCTATCATTCCTGTCCAAAACCCTTGAACGGGCTGTCTCCTCACAACTTTCTTCCTATCTCTCCCAGAACAACCTCCTCGACCCTCACCAGTCAGGCTTCAAGGCTGCGCACTCCACGGAGACGGCACTGCTCGCAGTGACAGAGTCTCTTCGTGATGCCAGAAGCTCGTCCCTCTCATCGGTACTGATCCTTCTCGACCTGTCTGCAGCGTTCGACACAGTGAACCACCAGATCCTCCTCTCCACTCTCGCCAAGCTTGGAATCGCTGGAACTGCGTTATCCTGGTTCACCTCCTACCTTGCAGATCGGACTTATCAGGTCACATGGAACGGTTCCCTGTCCAAACCCTGCACCCTGGACACCGGAGTTCCTCAAGGCTCAGTATTGGGACCCCTTCTGTTTTCTCTTTACACTAAATCGCTAGGCTCTGTAATCGCATCTCATGGCTTCTCCTATCACTGCTATGCAGATGACACTCAACTGTTTCTCTCCTTTCCCCCCTCAGAAACCCAAATAGCAACACGCATCTCGAAATGCCTGGCCGACATCAGCAGATGGACAGCCGCCAACCACCTGAAGCTCAACCTTGACAAGACTGAGCTCCTCTTCATACCGGGGAAAGACTGCCCTCAGATGGACCTACTGGTCACCATCGAGAACACCCAAGTCTCCCCCTCAACCACAACAAGAGACCTTGGTGTGGTGGTAGATGACCAGCTGTCCTGCAATGCCAACGTCACTGCGGTGGCCCGATCTTGCAGAATTGCCCTCTACAACATCCGCAGGATCCGGCCCTTCCTCACACGTGAAGCGGCGCAGATCCTGGTCCAAGCACTCGTCATCACCCGCCTCGACTACTGCAACTCTCTCCTGGCGGGACTCCCGGCCTCTGCAACCAAGCCCCTCCAACGCATCCAGAACGCAGCAGCACGCCTGGTATTCAACCTACCGAAATTCTCCCACGTGACCCCTCTCTTCCGCGATCTCCACTGGCTTCCGGTAAATGCTCGCATCAAATTCAAGACTCTGGTGCTGACCTTTAGGGCAGTCAATGGAACTGCCCCGGCCTACCTCCAGGCGTTGGTCAAACCCTACATCCCAGCCAGAGCGCTCCGCTCAACTTCTGCCAGGCGACTTGTTCGACCTTCACTAAGGTCAACCAAACATCGCTCGTCCAAGACCCAGCTCTTCACGGCTCTGGCCCCACAGTGGTGGAATGAACTCCCGTCTCATGTCAGGACGGCAGAGTCCCTCGCCAGCTTCCGCAAGAGACTCAAGACCCACCTGTTCAGAGTCCACCTGGACTCTCCTTTGTGAAACCCCTAAACTTGCTTAAGTCCTGACATTAATAGCTCTTAGCATGTATATGTTAGCAAGTGTATGTCCTTAATGTTGTTAACACGCTCTTATCACAGCTACTTAAGCAGGTGACCTAGCAGTACGAAATTGTGTTATTCATCTTGTCAATATGAATACTTGTGAACTGCTGTATTTATATGTTTGCGTACCCCAGTGTTATGCTATTGTCTGCTTCAACTAATGTACACCTTGTAAGTCGCTTTGGATAAAAGCGTCTGCCAAATGCCCTAAATGTAAATGTAAATGTAAATGTAAACCGAGGGATCGTATTACTAAACCGAGGGAACGTAATACTAAACCAAGGGATCGGATTACTAATCCGAGGGATCGGATTACTAAACCGAGGGAATGTATTACTAAACCGAGGGATCGGATTACTAAACCGAGGGATCGGATTACTAAACCGAGGGATCGGATTACTAAACCGAGGGAACGTATTACTAAACCGAGGAATCGGATTACTAAACCGAGGGATCGGATTACTAAACCGAGGGAACGTATTTCTAAACCGAGGGAATCGGATTACTAAACCGAGGGAACGTATTACTAAACCGAGGGATCGGATTACTAAACCGAGGGAACGGATTACTAAACCGAGGGATCGGATTACTAAACCGAGGGAACGTATTACTAAACCGAGGGATCGGATTACTAAACCGAGAGAACATATTACTAAACCGAGGGAACGTATTACTAAACCGAGGGATCGGATTACTAAACCGAGGGAACGTATTACTAAATCGAGGGAACGTATTACTAAACCAAGGGATCGGATTACTAAACCGTACACACGGATTCACATGTCCATTTTTTTTCCATGTGACCCCAGGGGGGCTCCGTAGGAATCTGCAAACAACAGTACGCAGTATTAACAATAACTGCACTGTGTGCCGGAAAATATAATTACAAGATATAGAGAAATGTGAAAAATATTAATATAAATGGTGTATAGTCGCTACCTAAGTGTATTGTGTTGTAACAAATGTGTTTTATTGGTATAAAAATATGTAGGAAATCTCTCTCTCTCTCTCTCTCTCTACATTTACATTTAGCAGACGCTTCATCCAAAAGTGACTTACAGTACATTTGTTTGATAAAGAGCAATGTATTTCTGAGGTAAATAAAGACACGAATAGAACAAGTTTCCAGCATTCCCAATCGCAGGCCTATAGAAAAATCTTCCCACCTACTAGGATGCCTGCATAGCGACATATGCGAGTGCATTAAAAACAACACGCTATCTACTACTACAAGATAAACACAACACACAGTATGGTCAACATAGTGCCTTAAAGCACAAGCAATTCTCCCTCTCTTTCCTCCCCTCTGTTTAAACAACACATCTGTAGGATTGAATCCTCTCTATTGGTCACATACACATTCAAACATACAGTGAACTGTGTTTTTGCTAGGAGGAGCCGGGGGATGGAACCAGCAACCATGCGGTTGTGAGGCAACCGCTCAACCTCCTGATCTATACTGCCGCCTGTATACTTCCCCCCCTCTCTTTCCCCCCCCCTCTCCTCTCCCCCCCTCTCTTCCCCCCCCCTCTCTTCCCCCCCCCCTCTCTTTCCCCCCACCCTCTCTTTCCCCCCCCCTCTCCTCTCCCCCCCCTCTCCCTCTCTTCTCCCCCCACAGTAGCAGACCCTTTTGTCAATCTTTCTCCTAGTGGTTAAGGTGATGGACTAGAAATCCATTGGGTTCTCCCCGCAGGTTGCAGGTTTGAATCCTGCAGACAACGATTGGTAATTCTTTTGAACTTAAGATTCTTTGAAACTAAGATTGTTGACTTATGCTCATCTCCAAGATGTGATCAGTTCACTGGATTCATCATCATATTCAACCAAGATCACAAAATGTAGTCTGCAACCAGATCTCCAATGTGATACAGTGTGATAAGTTGTGCTTCTAGAGATAAGAAGCCATCTACGGTGAAAGGGGATGTAGCTGAGTGGTAGAGCGCATGCTTCTCATGGATGAGGCCGCGGGTTCAATCCCCGGCATCTCCAACATGTAGGCAGGTTCATACAGTGGTGTGGAGGCTTGGGTTATTTTTCTAAATAATTCACGCCGTCTACTCCATACAATGAAATGCAAACAGTTTGATGGAAAGTGAAACAGGACAGTTATGTCCACGTGTTGTCGAGGCCGAGTGGTTAAGACATGGACTAGATATCCATTGTGGTCTCTGTTACCAACGTGTTCGTGGCATGTTGCATGTTGCACGCATGTTTGTTTCTCCCTCTCTTTTCTCTCCCAGGTACTGGTTTGTCCTGCCCCCTGTCAATCATCGTTGGTTTGTCAGTCCCCCTTTGATCAATCAGCCAACCAGCCAATCAGCCAATTGGCCAATCAGAGGGGCGTGGGCACTACTTCCGTCTCCCACTCCCTTTGTGTGGGAGAAGAGGGGATGATATGTTTGTTTGGCATGCTGTTAGCACTCTGTGTTGGGCCTGCTTCTCGTTGCTCTTCAGTCACCATTGTTCCCAGTAGTGAAGCCCCATGGGGAGGGCGAGGTACGCCGAGGTAAGACGCCCATGGGTTTACACCACGCATCACGTAGGTTAAACTCTGTCTATTTACACTAGGCTAGCGTTTCCAGGCGGGTGTCACCTCCTGTGTTTCTGGGATTAGAATAGGTGGGACAGCTAGTTAGTAAGACATTGTATTGTGTTCTTAGTTTAGGGTACTAGAAGTGATAGGGTGCCAGGAATAGCTGGGGGTGTTTTAATGTTTTCATTCCTTTGACACCCGGTCTGTTTTGGCGTCCTCCCCTAGTCTCCCCTACCTGTGTGTCCTTGTGAAAAAGTGTCATTGTGGTTTAATACTGTCCTCATTTACTCCATAAATAAACCTGTTACTTTTTGCACCATATCCCCGTGGTCCTTGTTCCGTGTTTCCGCCGACCTGCACGCCAGCGACGTTAGCATAGCACCGACCTGCACGCCAGCAACGTTAGCATAGCACCGACCTGCACGCCAGCGACGTTAGCATAGCACCGCCTTGCATGCTGCCACGGCCTGTTAGGTTCACCCCTTCTTCCCCCTAGACAAGCCCTCTAAGGGGGTTCCTAACAGTCTCCCTGCACTAGTTCTAATCCCGCTGACAACCATTTGTAAAAGCACAGCCTCTCCTTTGAACCCAAGAGGTTTGACTCCTGCTCAACTCCAACATGTGATCAGTTCACTGGATTCATCATCAGATCCAAAGAAGATCACATTCTAGTCTCTACGACCGCATCTACATGGGTTCTGTTGGAAGGTGTGTTTATAGAGATGAGAAGCAAGTAACATGAAAAGGGATGTCGCTCAGTGGTAGAGCGCATGCTTTGCGTGTGTGTGTGTGTGTGTGTTGTGAGCGCCCACGCTCAAGAAGGCACAAAAACAGCGGGTTTTTGAGGTTTCAACAAAAATGTCCTTTTATTTCTCTATAAACTTGGGGGTTAAGGTAAGGAATGAAAAATAACAAAAGCTTGTCTTGGGCGTCTCACGCCTGGTCCGCGGTCCTCTCACCCTCTGGGGCTTCCCGAGCTCCTGGGTGAGACGGCTTCTCCTTTCCTTCAGATCAACACTGAAACAGCAGAACAGCAGGTAACCACACGGCTGGACCTCTCGGCAGCGAGGTCTCACTCCGCTCACCCCCTTTCCTTCCTCTCCCCCAAACAACCCTCTACCTGTGTCTTTGAAGCCCCGGGTTTACTCAGGTGCTTATTGTTCCCAGCTGGGGGTTTCAATCCGGGAACTCATTCACCTTCCCCCGGGTCCTAAAGCCCTCCATGTATCTCCCTCGGGAGATATACGCCCCCAACAACGTAACCGCAGGCAAGTCTCCTTGTGTGTGTGTGTGTGTGTGTGTGTGTGTGTGTGTGTGTGTGTGTGTGTGTGTGTGTGTGTGTGTGTGTGTGTGTGTGTGTGTGTGTGTGTGTGTGTGTGTGTGTGTGTGTGTGTGTGTGTGTGTGTGTGTGTGTGTGTGTGTGTGTGTGTGTGTGTGTGTGTGTGTGTGTGTGTGCTAGGAAATAGGAACTAGGAAACTAGAAACTAGGAAACTAGGTCCTTGGAAACGATTTACTGCTAACTTTTAATGATGTCCTATCTATAAATCAAGAGAGTACTTTCCAATCAAGTACTTTTTCTTCCATCCATCCATCCATCTTCTCCCGCTTATCCGAAATCGGGTCGCGGAGGCAGCAGCTCCAGCAGGGGACTCCAAACTTCCCTCTCCCTGGCAACATCGACTAGCTCTGACTGGGGGATCCCGAGGCGTTCCCAGGCCAGTGTGGAGATGTAATCACCCCACCTGTACCTCGGTCTGCCCCGTGGTCTCCTCCCAGTTGGATGTGCCTGGAAAACCTCCCTCGGGAGGCGACCAGGAAGCATCCTTACTAGATGCCCGAACCACCTCAACTGGCTCCTTTCTACGCGAAGGAGCAGCGGCTCTACTCCGAGTCTCTCACGAGTGACTGAGCTTCTCACCCTATCCCTCAGGGAGATACCAGCCACCCTCCTGAGGAAACTCATTTCGGCCGCTTGTATTCGCGATCTCGTCCTTTCGGTCATTACCCATTGCTCATGGCCATAGGTGAGGGTAGGAACGAAGACTGATCGGTAGATCGAGAGCTTTGCCTTCTGGCTCAGCTCTCTTTTGGTTACAACGGTGCGCCAAAGTGCACCCAATACCGCTCCCGCTGCACCTATTCTCCTGTCAATCTCACGCTCCATCCTCCCCTCAGATTTGGAGGTGCTGATCCTCATCCCAGCCGCTTCACATTCTGCTGCAAACCGATCCAGTTAGTGCTGAAGGTCACATACTGATGACGCAAACAGGACCACATCATCTGCAAACAGCAGTGATTCAATCCTGAGCCCACCATACTGAAACCCCTCCCCTCCATGACTACGCCTTGAAATCCTGTCCATGAAAATCACAAACAGGATGGGTGACAAAGCGCAGCCCTGGCGGAGGCCAACACCCACTGAGAACAGGCCTGACTTTGTACCGAGAATCCGGACACAGCTCTTGCTTTGGGAGTAGAGAGATTGGATGGCCCTCAACAATGACCCCCGCACCCCATACTCCCGCAGCACCCCCCACAGTATTTCCCGAGGGACCCGATCATATGCCTTCTCCAAATCTACAAAACACATGTAGACCGGATGGGCATACTCCCAAGCCCCCTCCAGGATCCTTGCAAGAGTGAAAAGCTGGTCCGTTGTTCCACGACCAGGGCGGAATCCGCATTGTTCCTCTCAATCTGAGGTTCGACTATCGGCCGAACCCTCCTTTCCAGCACCTTGGAGTAGACTTTCCCAGGGAGGCTGAGTAATGTGATACCCCTGTAATTGGCACACACCCTCTGGTCACCCTTTTTGAACAGGGGTACCACCACCCCCGTTTGCCACTCCTCAGGCACTGTCCCAGACTTCCACGCAATGTTGAAAAGACGTGTCATCCATGACAGCCCCTCAACACCCAGAGCCTTTAGCATTTCTGGACGGATCTCATCAACCCCTGGGGCTTTGCCACTGCGGAGTTGTTTGACTACCGCAGTGACTTCCTCCAGGGAGATTGATGTTTGCCGTCCTTCATCCTCCAGCTCTGTCTCTACCATTGAGGGTGTAGTTGGGTTAAGAAGTTCCACAAAGTGTTCTTTCCACCGCCCGATCACCTCCTCAGTTGAGGTCAGCAATGTCCCACCCTTACTGTACACAGCTTGGATGGACCCACGCTTCCCCCTCCTGAGGCGCCGGATTGTTTGCCAGAAACGCTTTGGTGCCGACTGAAAGTCCTTCTCCATGGCTTCTCCGAATTCCTCCCACACCCGCTGCTTTGCCTCCGCTACAGCCGAGGCTGCCGTCCTCTTGGCCTGTCGATACCTCGCAACCGAGTCCGGAGTCTCACAGGCTAACATAGCCCGGAAGGCCTCCTTCTTCAGCCGGACGGCTTCCCTGACCACCTGTGTCCACCACGAAGTCCGAGGGTTGCCGCCCCTTGAGGCACCAATGACCTTGAGGCCACAACTCTCAACCGCAGCTTCGGCAATAGAAGCTTTGAACAAAGACCACTCTGGCTCAATGCCCCCAGCCTCCACAGAGATGCCCGAAAAATTCCGCCGGAGGTGTGAGTTGAAGGTCTCCCGGACAGGGGCATCCACCAGACGTTCCCAGTTCACCCACACTACACGTTTGGGCTTACCAGGTCTGTCCAGAGGCTTCCCCCACCATCTTACCCAACTCACCACCAGATGGTGATCGGTTGACAGCTCTGCCCCTCTCTTCACCCGAGTGTCCAAAACATGCGGCCTCAGGCCAGATGATACGATAACAAAATCGATCATTGACCTTCGGCCTAAGGTGCTCTGGTACCATGTACACTTATGAGCATCCTTATGTTTGAACATGGTGTTTGTTATGGCCAATCCATGACTAGCACAGAAATCCAATAACAAAACCCCACTCCGGTTCAGATCAGGTAGGCCGTTCATCCCCAACACGCCCCTCCAAGTTTCCCCATCGTTACCCACGTGTGCGTTGAAGTCTCCCAGGAGGACTATAGAGTCCCCTTCAGGAGCCCCATGCAGGACTCCATCCAGGGTGTGCAAGAAGGCGGGATATTCCGAACTGTTGTTTGGTGCATAGGCACAAACAACAGTCAGAGTTTTCCCTCCCATGACCCTAAGGCGTAGGGAGGCGACCCTCTCGTCCACCGGGGTAAACTCCAACAAAGCGGCACTCAGCCGGGGACTTGTGAGTATCCCCACACCCGCCCGGCGCCTCACACCCTGAGCAACTCCAGAGAAAGAAAGAGTCCAACCCCTATCCAGGAGTTTAGTTCCAGAGCCAGTGCTGTGCGTAGAGGTAAGCCCCACCAGATCTAATTGGTAGCGCTCCACCTCCCGCACCAGCTCAGGCTCCTTCCCCCCCAGAGAAGTGACATTCCACGTCCCCAAAGCCAGTCTCTGTTGGCTGGGTTTGGTCCGTCGATGCCCCCTGCCTTCACTGCTGCCTAACTGGCAGTGCACCCGACCCCAGTGGTTCTTCCCGTAGGTGGTGGGTCCGCGGGAAGGAGAAATGGCCACGTCGCTTTTTCGGGCAATGCCCGACCGGGCTCCGTGGCTAACCCGGCCACCAGGCGCTCGCTTACGGGCCCTCTTTCCAGGCCTAGCTCCGGAAAGGGGCCCCGGGCTTCCTCCGGGCAGGGTATCCTCAATTCTTGTTTTTTTGTCCATTGAAGTCTTTGAACAATTTATACTTTTTCTTCCTCAGTGGTTATTCACGGCTCCACCCATTTCTAAAGGGTTTATTGAACTGACTCCAAACGGCTCATATCTTGATGACCTCATCAGGAGTATTTCTGTGTAGACTCATCATGTCTTTGGTTCTCTCTCCCATCAGATGAGTGTGAACTCACACTGGACCCAAACACAGCCCACAGAGGACTCTCTCTGTCTGAGGACAACAGGAAGGTGACGAGGGTTAGAGAGGAGGAGTCGTATCCTGAACACCTGGAGAAATTTTACTCCTGGGCCCAGGTGTTGTGTATGTGTAGAGAGGGACTGACCGCTGTTACTGGGAGGTGGAGATGGAGAGGAAAGGAGGAGGTGTTTATATAGGAGTGACATACAGAGGAATCACTAGGAGAGGACGGGGTGATGACAGCTGGCTTGGATTCAACAACAAGTCCTGGAGTCTTTATTGTACTGATGATCGTTACGCTGTCTGGTACAACGGTAGTCAAACAGCCATAGATCTCCCCCCTCTAACAGAGTAGGAGTGTATGTGGACCGGCCTGCTGGCTCTCTCTCCTTCTACAGAGTGTCCCCAGATGGAGGAGGGTCCTCAGACACACTGACACTCATCCACACCTTCCAGTCCACATTCACCCAGGAGGACCTCCTCCCTGCGTTTGGGTTCTGGGGGGTTTTTGTTCCTCAGTGTCTCTGTGTCACTTGTAGCAACACACATAGAGCACACACACACACGCAAATATAGAGTACACACACTTAAAAATACACACACGCACACACATACATACATACAAACACATTTTTATACACACACATATAGAGAAATACACAAATGAACACAAACACACACACATACACACACAAACAGAAACGCACACACACACACATATAGAAATAAAAACACACACACACACTTATAGAAATACACAAATATATAGAAATAAAAACACACATACACACACATTTTTAGAGATAAACACACACACACACACACACATACAGACACCTCTCTATTTGTCTTTCTATAGTTCTATAGTACTTTGATATTCTGTGGATATTAACATTCTAAAAAGGGCTTGTTAATGAACAGCATGTTCATTTATTAAAGATATGTTCTCCTGTACCTGCTCCTTAATGACCTCTGACCCCTACCTGCTCCTCAATGACCTCTGACCCCTACCTGCTCCACAATGACCTCTGAGCCCTACCTGCTCCTTAATGAACTGTAATCCCTACATGCTCCTTAATGACCTCTGACCCTTACCTGCTCCTCAATGACCTCTGACCCCTACCTGCTCCTTAATGACCCCTTACCCCTACCTGCTCCTTAATGACCTCTAACCCCTACCTGCTCCTTAATGACCCCTTACCCCTACCTGCTCCTTAATGACCTCTAACCCCTACCTGCTCCTTAATGACCCCTTACCCCTACCTGCTCCTTAATGACCTCTAACCCCTACCTGCTCCTTAATGACCTCTAACCCCTACCTACTCCTCAATGACCTCTGACCCCTACCTGCTCCTTAATGACCTCTGACCCTACCTGCTCCTCAATGACCTCTGACTCCTGCTCCTTAATAACCCTGACCCCTACCTGCTCCTTAATGACCTCTGACCCCTATCTGCTCCTTAATGAACTGTAATCCCTACCTGCTCCTTAATGACCTCTGACCCTTACCTGCTCCTCAATGACCTCTGACCCCTACCTGCTCCTTAATGACCCCTTACCCCTACCTGCTCCTTAATGACCTCTGACCCCTACCTGCTCCTTAATGACCCCTTACCCCTACCTGCTCCTTAATGACCTCTGATCTCTCCGATCGTCGCAGGCCGGGCGATCAGAAACGCCAACGGGAGAACGTGCAGTATAGAACTTGACCTCACGCTACCGCGGGTACAGGATAGTACAAGTAATATTACCCCAGGTGAGTGATTAGCAATAAGACAAGGGGGAAATTGGAGTCCAGGTGTGCTGTGTGGTCGTGTGTGTGTGTCTGCCGTGTTAGTGGCCAGCCGCACTGTGGCTATGGCACCGCCCCCATAGCCAACCAAGCGTGATTGTTGACAGGGTTAGTGTGCGCCACCAGAGCACGTGGCTTATGGCCATTCCCCTGCCAACCACCGTAAACCGTGACAGTTAACCCCCATCAACGGCGCGCCCGCTGGCGTCCAATCCGAGCTCTGAAGGGGTGTTCCGGTTTGGCAGTTAGAGGGAAAATAACAGGATCCAACTGTAGCGCACCCCGCCCCTCTGCAGAAAGTCTGGTCCCAGTCGATGCATCCGGGGGGGTCTCGGAAGGAGATTGGTGGGCCGGAGTGGGGACCGGGAAGGAGAGCCACGAGGGGCTGCGTGGCTGCGTGACGTCAGCAGACGGGGGCTGCGTGACGTACGTCGGGGCGGGTACGGCGCGGCGTCAGCAGCACGGGGCTGCGTGACCGTCGTCGGGCGGATCCGGCTCGGCGTCAGCAGACGGCGGGCATGCGTGACGTCGTCAGCGGGTAACTGCGCAGCGAACGGGGCCGTGTGAGCGTCATAATGCGGGTACGTTCGCGGCGCAAGCAGACGGGGGGCTGCGTCAGACGTCGTCGAAGGCGGGTACGGCCGGCGGCGTCCGCAGACGGGGACCTGACGAGACGTCGTCCGGCGCGGGTACGGCGCGGAGCGTCAGCATGACTGGGGCCGCTTGACGTTGCCTCGAGACTGGTGCGGAGCCGGTACGGCGCAGCAGACGGAGAGCGGAGCGACGTCAGTCGGTAGCTGGTGCGGAGTAGAGCCGTCCGTGTCAGCCGGTGCGGCAAGCAGGCGTTCGTCAGGCCGTGGTGCGGAGCGGCGTCAGAGCAGGCGGGATGTCGTGAGCGCGCCGTACAGCCGGGTGCTGGGAGCGGCGTCAGTCAGACCGGGTGCTGAAGCGACGTCGTCAGCCGGAGATGCGCGGAGCCGGTGTCCCCCCTCAAGCCGGGGGCAGCCGCGGTCGGTGGAGGAAAACCGAAAGTATTCGAACTTTCGAAGCGGCCAACCACGCCCGAATATGCGCTATGTTAGCTTTTCCTGGGCGACCCGGGTGATCCTCCACAAGTCGCAGTTGCCGTGGGTCCATGGTGGGATGGGCGTTCTGTCACGAGTGAGGGGAGTGGGTTGGGACCCCGAACGCAGACGCCGACAAGTGGAGAGTGATACGAAACGGCTTTATTCCAAAAGCACTCACAAAATACAAAGTCACAAGGGTACCGGGGGAGAACTAAGTGAAAGTAGAGTAGGCAGGCGACCGGGGTGCGTACTATCTCTCCGATAGTCACAGACGGGCGATCAGAACAGACGGAGAACGTGCAGTATATGTAACGACCTCACGCTGGGTAAAGGATAGACAAAGTATATATACCCCAGGTGAGGTGATTAGCAATTAGACAAGGGGGGAAATTGAGTCCAGGTGTGTGTGTGTGTGGTGTGTGGCCAGCGCACGTGGCTAGGCCACGCCCCCTGCCAACAAGTGATTGTTGACAGGGGTGTGTGCGCCACCAGCGCACGTGGCTAGGCCACGCCCCCTGCCAACCACCGTAACCGTGAACATCTATAAGTACTTTGATATTCTGTGGATATTAACATTCTAAAAAAGGGCTTGTTAATGAACAGCATGTTCATTTAATAAAGATATGTTCTCCTGTACCTGCTCCTCAAGACCTGACCCCTACCTGCTCCTCAATGACCTCTGACCCCTACTGCTCCTTAATGACCTTGACCCCTACCTGCTTCTTAATGACCCCAAACCCCTACCTGCTCCTCAGTGACCTCTGACCCCTACCTGCTCCTGAATGACCTTGACCCCTACCCGCTCCTCAATGACCTCTGACCCCTACCTGCTCCTTAATGACCTCTGACCCCACCTGCTTCTGAATGACTTCTGACCCCTACCTTCTCCTCAATGACTCTGACCCCTACCTGCTCCTTAATGACCTCTGACCCCTACCTGCTCTTTAATGACCCTAACCTCTACCTGCTCCTTAATGACCTGTTAATCCCTACCTGCTAATTGTTTACCTCTGACCTCTACCTGCTCCTTAATGACCTCTGACCCCTACCTGCTCCTTAATGAAGCCCTAACCCCTACCTGCTCCTAATTACCTCTGACCCTACCTTCTCCTTAATGACTCTGACCCCTACCTGCTTCTTAATGACTTCTGACCCCTACCCGCTCCTCAATGACTCTGACCCTACCTTCTCCTTAATGAGCCCTACCTGCGCCTTAATGAAACCCTGACCCCTACCTGCTCCTCAATGACCCCTAACCCCTACCTGCTCTCAATGACCTCTAACCCCTATCTGCTCCTAATGAGCCCTAACCCCTACCTGTCCTCAATGACCCCTAACTCTAGCTGCTCCTTAATGACCTGTAATCCCTACCTTCTCATTTTTGACCTCTGACCTCACCTGCTCCTTAATGACTCTGACCCCTACCTGCTCCTTAATGAGCCCGAAACCCTACCTGCTCCTTAATGAGCCCTAACCCCCTACGCCTCCTCAAGACCCCTAACCCTTACTGCTCCTAATGACCTCTGACCCCTACCTGCTCTTTAATGACCCCTTACCCCTACCTGCTCCTTGATGACCCCTAACCCCTACCTGCTCTTAATGACCTCTGACCCCTACCTGCTCCTTAATGACTATAATCCCTACCTGCTCCTTAATGACCTATGACCCTACCTGCTCTTATGACCCCTTGCCCTACCTGCTCCTTAATGACCTCTGACCCCTACCTGCTCCTTAATGACCCCTAACCCTACCTGCTCCTTAATTACCCTCTGACCCCTACTCGCTCTTAATGAACTGTAATCCCACCTGCTCCTTAATGACCTCTGACCCCTACCTGCTCCTCACATCACCTCTGGACCCACTACTGCTCCTAATGACCCTTACCCCCATCTGCCTCCTTAATACCTCTAACCCTACCTGCTCCTTAATGACCTCTAACCCCCTACCTGCTCCTTAATGACCTCTAACCCTACCGCTCTTAATGACCCCTTACCCCTACCTGCTCCTTAATGACCTCTGATCCCTACCTGCTCCTTAATGACCCTTACCCCTCCTGCTCCTTAATGACCTCTGACCCTACGTGCTCCTTAATGACCCTACCTGCTGCTTAATGACCCCTAACCCCTACCCTGCTCTGAATTGACTACTCACCCCTACCTGCATCCTTAATGACCTCTGACCTCTACCTGACCCTATTGACCTCTCACCCCTACCTGCCCTTAATGACCTCTGACCCCTACATTCTCCTAATGACCTCTTACCCCTACCTGCTCCTTAATGACCCCTAACCCTACCTGCTCCTTAATGACCCTAACCCCTACCTTCTCCTTAATGACCTCTGACCCCGTACCTACTTCTTCATTCAAGGTTCAAGATTCAAGATTTTTATTTGCCATATGCAACAAGTAGAATTGAATGCTTTACTCCCCATTCCCTCCTGCAGTTTGAGTTTATACTACAATTTAAACACTATATACTATACTATGTACTATACTTACACTGTACTGTAACAATACTGTACACAATTAAAATGGAAATAAAAAATGACTAAGTTACTGATGGCGTGATTGTGTTGAATTCTGCAAAAAAGCATGTAAATAAGCATTTTAAAGTGCCAGTAGTGCAGCAGCATCATGAATTCAGTGCAGAACAAGTGCAGTAACTGTAATGAGTCCAGCAAAGTAGGAACAGTGTAATGTTAATGACAATGTTATGATAGTGGCAGCACTTCCTAGCAGTTCAGTAGGTCACTGCCTGTGGATCAAACTATCCTTGAACCATGGTAGTCGTTGTACGGATGCTGCAAGAACCGACGATACCGAGACGGTAGGGGGGGAGAAGAGGATGGAGCCCAGGGTGGTTGGGAACCTCGCAGGCATAACAGGTATAACAGGCAACTGTAAACACATCAACCGCCCTCTTTAAGATGAATCAATGTGACAAACTGAATATGAGGTTAGTTAACGTTACATTTGGTTATGGATGGAGAGAATGGGGAAAAGCTGTGACTCCTGTAAACGCTTAACGTTAGTAGTGTCAAACTCAACAGCGTACTGACCAGCAGTAGGTCCTTTATCCTGACCTGGTGAAGACTAATCTAAGTCAATGATTAGAACCACTTATTGGTTAGACACAGTAAAAATAACGAAATAACGGTTTACTAACTGCATACTGATTCGTTACGTCCGGGTACATTTAAAATAGTTTGCTATTATTTCAGTCAATTACGATATTGACAAGAAGACCAGCTCAGAGGTGCTGGTAAACGCCTAAATAAGATGGCTCCAGACGGCGAGAAGAGATTGTTTGGTGAGGAAATAAACGATCTGCCCTGTGTTTGCCTAACAGATAATGAAATGAAATTAAAAAACAAAACACCCAGGATCAGGATTAGATGGCAAGGGCACAGAGCGGTAGAGAGTATTCTACGCGACCCGAAAAGCAGAGTGATCAGAAGCCAGCGTAAGAACAGAGTGTGTCGTTAATGCTCGCGCGCACACGCCGATTCAACGCCCAGCCAACCGGCCCCCAATGTACAGGACAGGGCAAATCCAAAAAGTAGGTGGTCAAGCAAGCAGAGGTCGTCAACAGGATCGCGAGGGTTGAGGCAGAGAGGTGCAAAAAGGTACAAAAAACAGGTACTAAACAAGGTCGTTTCTCCAGGTGAGGCGGTTCAAAGCAACGGAGGATCAATAGACAGAACACAATGAACTAACGTGATACCAACATTGAGGCTTTAGGAAAAATCCGGGTGATAATCAGCATTGGAGTAAACACAGACATGGCTTTGGAATACAGCTTGGTGAATGAGGATGGAGCAGAGACAAACATGGTGAGTTCAGTGAGAGAAACGGCGTGACAGGGAAAAACACGGAGATAGGGCCATTTCAGAACGGAGTCCGGGGTGAACTATCGGCGGATCAGGAAGCCCGCGGAAATCCAGGACTAGGAGAGGAAGAGCTGGGTTGGACCGTGACAAGAATGTACACTATTCTTACTGAGTTACATGTACTGAGAATATACATATTCTACGGAGCAGAATGATACGACAATTATACCTATCATTATACTGAGTTAAAGGTATCTGACAATTGGTACCTA
>CM051023.1:4775602-4778102 GCA_027704905.1 Muraenolepis orangiensis | reverse complement strand
TCCTGTCATCTCCCAAATGGCCGTAGCATATTTCTAAACAGGCTTTATTTGGATAAACTGAACACATATGTATAATCTACATAGGTACATTGTCACGTAATAAAATAATACAACTTAATAAAGTGACTTAATTACAGTCCGACAGCGAAATCTAAAACAGCTTTTAGCCGGGCTCAAATTCTCTACAGGTTGGTGAAATGCATTCTGGGATATGCTGGGCCAGAAGGCTGCAGAAGTCTGCATCGATGACACTTCAATTTGGGGGAATAAGGCTGCGTTTGAAGGCTGCATTTGAAGGCTGCATTTGAAGGCTGCATTTGAAGGAGCCTACGAAATAGGACAGGCCTTCAAATGCGGCCTAAAAGGATGCAGACCCTGAAATGGAACACAGCTGTGGTGAACCGGCCCGCTTCCTGCTCCTCCCCGGCAACAACAGTGTGTGTGTGACACGATACTCTGCTGCCCTCTGGTGGAGAGACACCGCAGGTGCAGCCCAACACACATTGTTCCACAGACAGCTCTGAGCTCATAACAACGCACCCAGTTATTTACGTTCGGAGAAGAGCACATTTCCACACACACACACACACACACACGCACACACGCACGCACGCACGCACGCAGGGGGACCCGGGTCCAGTAGGGGGACCTTGGTCAAGCAGGGGGTTCCGTGGGTCCAGCAGGGGGACCTGGGACCAGCAGGGGGACCTGGGTCCAGCAGGGGGACCTGGCTAGCTCCGTGTGTCTCCAGTTCCTAGCTCCCAGGCTAGCTCCCTGTATCTCAAGCTCCTAGCTTCCAGAGCTAGCTCCTCGTGTCTCCGGTTCCTAGCTCCCAGGCTAGCTCCCCGTGTCTCCGGTTCCTTGCTCCCAGGCTAGCTCCCCGTGTCTCCAGTCCCTAACTCCCAGGCTAGCTCCATATGTCTCCAGATTCCTATCTCCAAGGCTAGCTCCCTGTCTCCAGGTCCTACCTCCCAGGCTAGCTCCCTGTGTCTCCAGCTCCTAGCTTCCAAGCTAGCTCCCTGTGTCTCCAGTTCCAAGTTCCCAGGCTAGCTCCCTGCGTCCCCAGCTCCTAGCTTCCAGGCTAGCTCCATGTCCCCAGCTCCTAGCTTCCAGTTTAGCTCCCTGTGTCTCCAGTTCCTTGCTCCCAGGCTAGCTCCTTGTGTCTCCAGTTCCTAGCTCCCAGGCTAGCTCCCTGTGTCTTCACCTCCTAGCTTCCAGAGCTAGCTCCTTGTGTCTCTGGTTCCTACCTCCCAGGCTAGCTCCCTGCGTCTCCAGCTCCTAGCTCCTGGCTAGCTCCTTGTCCCCAGCTCTTAGCTTCCAGTCTAGCTCCCTGTGTCTCCAGTTCCTAGCTCCCAGGCTAGCTCCTTGTGTCTCCAGCTCCTAGCTTCCAGGCTAGCTCCCTGTGTCTCTACTTCCTAGCTCCCAGGCTAGCTCCCTGTGTCTCCATTTCCTCACTCCCAGTCTAGCTCGCTATTCCCAGGCTAGCTCGCTATGTCTCCAGTTCCTAGCTTCCAGGCTAGCTCAGTGTCCCCAGCTTCTAGCTTCCAGAATAGCTCCTTGTGTCTCCAGTTCCTAGTTTCCAGGCTAGCTCCTTGTGTCTCCAGCTCCCAGCTTCCAGGCTAGCATCCTGTGTCTCAAGTTCCTAGTTTCCAGGCTAGCTCTTTGTGTCTCTAGTTCCTAGCTCCCAGGCTAGCTCCCCACGTCTCTAGTTCCAAGCTTCCAGGCTAGCTCCTCAAGTCTCCAGTTCCTAGCTCCAAGGATAGCTCCCTGTGTCTCTAGTTCCTAGCTCCCAGGCTAGCTCCCTGTGTCTCTAGTTCCTAGCTCCCAGGGTAGCTCCCTGTGTCTCCAGTCCTTAGCGTCCAGGCTAGCTCCCTGTGTATCCAGTTCCTAGCTCCCAGGCTAGCTCCCTGTGTCTCCAGTTCCTAGCCCCCAGTGACTCCAGTTCCTAGCTCCCAGGCTAGCTCTCTGTGTCTCCAGCTGCTAGCTCCCAGGCTAGCTCCCTGTGTCTCCAGTTTCTAGCTCCCAGGCTAGCTCCCTGTGTCTCCAGTTCCTAGCTCCCAGGCTAGCTCCCTGTGTCTCCGGTTCCAAGCTCCCAGGCTAGCTCCCTGTGTCTCCTGTTCCTAGCTCCCAGGCTAGCTCTCTATGTCTCCTGTTCCTAGCTTCCAGGCTAGCTCTGTGTGTCTCCAGTTCCTAGCTCCTAGGCTAGCTCCCTGTGTCTCAAGCTCCTAGCTTCCAGAGCTAGCTCCTCGTGTCTCCGGTTTCAAGCTCCCAGTCTAGCTCCCCGTGTCTCCGGTTCCTAACTCCCTGGCTAGCTCCCTGTGTCTCCAGTCCCTAACTTCCAGGCTAGCTCCCTGTCTCCAGTTCCTACCTCCCAGGCTAGCTCCCTGTGTCTCCAGTTCCTTGCTCCCAGGCTAGCTCCCTGTGTATCCAGCTCCTAGCTTCCTGGCTAGCTCCTTGTCCCCAGATCCTAGTTTCCAGGCCAGCTCCCTGTGTCTCCAGT
>CM051023.1:4740602-4760602 GCA_027704905.1 Muraenolepis orangiensis | reverse complement strand
GTGCGGCAATCATGTTTTGGCAATTTCCTTTCCCTAAAGTGGTTGTAAAGCTCACAGCTGCTTAACAAATGTGCTTCCACCTGTGGGTGAGCCTGGGACCGCTCTCTGTTTGCTGTGAGGAAGGACTGTTATTCCACCTGTGGGTGAGCCTGGGACCGCTCTCTGTTTGCTGTGAGGAAGGACTGTTATTCCACCTGTGGGTGAGCCTGGGACCGCTCTCTGTTTGCTGTGAGGAAGGACTGTTATTCCACCTGTGGGTGAGCCTGGGACCGCTCTCTGTTTGCTGTGAGGAAGGACTGTTATTCCACCTGTGGGTGAGCCTGGGACCGCTCTCTGTTTGCTGTGAGGAAGGACTGTTATTCCACACTGGCCATATGGCCTTTCTGGTGACATTTGTACCAGATCTCCGGGGTGGATCTTCTTTGGCCTTTCCCCCATCTTTATGTTTTCCCTTCAGCTGACAAAAGGAATTCATTACAGTCGTAATTACAATTCACCGTTCTAATGAAACCCAAACACGTCACGGCGCATCTAAATGGCTCCATCCAAATCTGGAGGATTAAATCCTCTTTATTGGTCATACACATGCGCACACACTGTGTGTGCATGTGCGCACACAGTGAAATGAATTTCTCTGCATTTAACCCATTCTAGTATGAGGAGCAGTTTGATATACAGCTGCCCGGGGGGGAAGTGCAGGGGGGTCCGGTACCTTGCTCAAGGGAACCTCGGCAGTGTCCGGGTGTTTCAGGTTCGAGGACTTGAACCCGGCGACCCTCCGATCCCCGAGCCTAGTCCCGACAGATTAAACTATCCCGCCGCCAGACCGGAGCTGTGCTGCCACCGTAAACGTCGGAGCACGCAAAACGCCACGATAAAAGGCCACAACTGCCAATTTAGCCACGAGTGGGAGCAGAAGGAAGAGGCTTTAGCAGACGTTTGAGTGACAGCAGCTTTCCGAAACAACAAGCAAATGAGCATGCCTGAAACAAACAGCTCCCATCCTGCCCAGAGGCAGAGATCAATACACACTCTAGACCCACTGGGCTGTGGCGGAGGAGGGGTTGGGCGGGTGGGGGGGAAGTCAAACGTGAACTGCACATTTAAACACCACAGACTAACGGGGCCTATCGTCTCACAGAATTGTACCGTTGGGGTGAGCCGTGTCGGGAAACAAAGGACAAATTAAACCGGTAAATTCTCACACCGTCGCTATGGCGATGTATGGGCTGTATCGACCCAGCTTGTTAGCATTGGCGCCACGAACGCACACGTAAAACAGAGACGCAGCAGAAACATAACATGCCACCCGTGTTGAGTGACAATCTGCTTTTTTTTGCTGATGGTGAAGACGAGACTGAATTTGTGAATGCTGTCAGTCAAACAAAAGGTCTTGAGACCAATCAGTGTGTGATTAAACCCCCTTGATTCTGATTGTTTGTACGGCGTCAACGCGGATTGCAAACTGCCAGGCGGTTGCCGGGGAAACGCTGTCTCGCCCGTTTATTTGCATAGCGCTGTTTTTATTTCAAGTCAAGTTGCGTGTTGTGTCAAAGTGAGTTCATTCCAGTTAGGCCCGTTAGCCTGAAGCCAAACAACACTCACACTTCCATGACTAGTCTGCAAAGATAGCTCAACTAATTCTGTCAGTCAGCCCCCAAAGCATTGTGCCCCATACTGGTGGTGCTGGTAACTTCCTACAGTGACTCATACAGCTGACAGCTGGATGAGGACTGAGAAATATCTTTATACAGAGTGTCAATATAGATGAGAGATGCTTGGATATGATTATATAGCTATAGAACCACTGTATGTGTGTGTGTGTGTGTGTGGGTGTGTTTACAAAAAAATATATGCAGTAGCAATTAATGCAAATAACGCCTCGCTAATTTAATGGTAAAATAGCCGTCTAATTCCAAAAATGTCTATAATCAGAGTGAATGATACATACAAACGCATAGTGCATAATTAATTACACAACAAATGATGCCTAAAGGTCAACAAACACTTTCAGAATGAAGACGATGTCCATACTGTCGTTAAGTCAGACAAACCGGAGCTCTGAAATGTGCAGTGAGCATGTCCCGTGTGCAGTGTGCAGTGTGCATGTCCCGTGTGCATGCACAGTGAGCATGTGCATGCACGTGTGCATGTGCATGTCCGGTGTGCATGCGCAGTGAGCATGTGCAGTGTGCATGTCCGGTGTGCATGTGCAGTGTGCATGTCCCGTGTGCATGTCCCGTGTGCATGCACACTGCACATGGTGCAGTGGTGGTACTGCGGTGGTTGTGGAGGTGGTGGCGGCGGCGTGAAAAGTGTACATTTTCAGCCCACTAAAGTCCATCCATTTGTAGTCCATTAGCTGTCAGTAGAAGCCAGCGCGGGCCTGTTCTTGGCCTGCTCCATTCATATGAGTCACATAGCGGCGCTGATGCATCCCAACATGGTGGTCATGGTGTCTTCTCCTTGTAGCTGAAGAATAGCTTCCTTGTGTCCTGGTGGCTCTGCCTCTCCGTGGCGCTGAGCCCCCAGGCCACGCAGGCCGTCTCTGGTCCATCTCTCCTGCCTGGGGGCACTGGGTTTGTTCGCCTGCTGGATTCAATGTTACTTCCCTTTTGTGGTTGTTTTCAGATTCTAAAATGTGTTGTTGTTGTGTTCCCTGATAATGTTGCTCTTGTTGCATTTCTGTGTATGTGCTCTGTCTTTCTGTGTGTCCGTCTCGCCTCCTCTCTCTCTCTCTCTCTCTCCTCTCTCTCTCTCTCTCTCTCTCTCTCTCTCTCTCTCTCTCTCTCTCTCTCTCTCTCTCTCTCTCTCTCTCTCTCTCTCTCTCTCTCTCTCTCTCTCTCAACCTGCTCTGGAGAATGTTTTGACGGCTTCGCTGTTTTGCCAACGTGGTTATTATTATTGTTTTTAAGCTAAAGCACATAAATGAGTCAGGCAATGACTCAAAGCATTTTAAAGTGCCAGTAGTGCAGCAGCATCATGAATTCAGTGCAGAACAGTGCAGTAACTGTAATGAGTCCAGCAAAGTATGACAGCGTAATGTTAATGACAATGTTATGATAGTGGCAGCACTCCTAGCAGTTCAGTAGGTCACTGCCTGTGGATCAAACTATCCTTGAACCTGGTAGTCGTTGTACGGATGCTGCAGAACCGACGACCGGACGGTAGGGGGGAGAAGAGATGGAGCCCAGGGTGGTTGGGAACCTCCCAGGCATAACAGGTATAACAGGCAACTGTAAACACATTCAACCGCCCTCTTTAAGATGAATGCAGTGACAAACTGAATATGCTCTGTGGGGTTAAGTTAACGTTACATTTGGTTATGGATGAGAGAAGTGGGAAAAGCTGTGACTCCTGTAAACGCTTAACGTTAGTAGTGTCCAACTCAACAGCGTACTGACCAGCAGTAGTGTCCTTTATCCTGACTCTGGTGAAGACTAATCTAAACTCAATGATTAGAACCACTTATTGTTAGACAAGTAAAAAGAAAATAACAGTACAACTGCATCTGATCGTACGTCTGGTACATTTTAAATTGTTTGTATTTTTCAGTAATATATTGACAAGAAGACAGCTAGAGGTGGTAAACGACTAATCAGATGGCTCCAGAGGGAGAGATTGTTGGTGAGGAAAAAGCGATGCCCTGTGTGCAACTACAGAATGAAATTAAAACAAACCAACAGGACCAAGGATGTGTCAGTGCAGGGTAGAGGTATAGGACCCGAAAGCAGAGTGACAGAAGCCAGGTAGAACAGGTGTTTAATGATCGGCGCACACGCCGATTAACGCCAGCAAAAGGCAAAAGGTACAGACAGGGCAAATCCAAAAGGTGGTCAAGGCAAGCAGAGGTCGTCAACAGGATGTCGAGGGTTGAGGCAGAGGTACTAAAAAGGTACAAAACAGGCTAAAACAAGGTCGTTCTCCAGGTGAGGGTCAAAGCACGGAGGATCAATAGACAGAACACAATGAACTTAACTTGATACCAACGTGAGGCTTTAGGAGAAATCAGGGTGATAATCCAGCATTGAGTAACACAACAGACATGGCTTGAATACAGCTTGGTCAATGAGGAGCGATTGACAACAGGTGAGTTCAGTGTGAAACGGCTGACAGGGAAAACACGGAGTGGCATTTCGGAACGGAGTCCGGTGACATCGTGGATCCAGGAAGCCCGCGGAGATCCAGGACTGAGATACAGGTACTGACAATGAACCAATTATACTGACTACATGTACTGACAATGTACCTATTCTACTAAATACAAGTACTGACAATGTACCTATTATACTGAGTACATGTACTGACAATATACCTATTATACCAAGTACAAGTACTAACAATGTACGTATTATACTAAGTACAAGGACTGACAATGTACCTATTATACCAAGTACAAGTACTGACAATATACCTATTATACATCATGTACTGAGTACTTCCTGTACTGACTACAGACTACAGTATCTTAGTCTTCTTCCTGCTGTAATAAAGTGATATATGATGATATATTAGTGATATATATTGATGATACATCACAGATCAGAGTTGACTACAGTATCTTAGTCTTCTTCCTGCTGTAATAATGTGATATATGATGATATATTAGTGATATATATTGATGATACATCACAGATCAGAGTTGACTACAGTATCTCTGACTCGGTAACAAAGCATGATGAACCAGTTGGTCCAGTTCCCCTCCCAGTTCAGTTCCTTTCAGACTAACCTCTTCTAGGCTGTTGTTCCATGACTTCACTTCACAAGTGTACACACATTGTAACTTGATGTCATTTATTATTCAGAAGCATAAACTTGAATCAATATAGACTATTGATTACTGACTGCAACTCTTGAGAAGTTTTCGGGTTACACACTTTACAGGCAGGCACACACACATACACACACACACACACACACACACAGTGTGATCATTCTATAGTAAAATCAGTGCATACCCATCAACAGTCTCAATGTGCCCAAATCTTGGCGTGATTTATTTGGAGTAAAATCCAAGCCTCCACACCACTGTATGAACCTGCCTACATGTTGGAGATGCCGGGGATTGAACCCGGGGCCTCATCCATGAGAAGCATGCGCTCTACCACTCAGCTACATCCCCTTTCACCGTAGATGGCTTCTTAACTCTAGAAGCACAACTTATCAAACACTATCAAATTGGAGATATTGTTGCATTTTGTGATCTTCTTTGGATATGATGATGAATCCAGTGAACTGATCACATCTTGGAGATGAGCATAAGTCAACAATCTTAGGTTCAAAGGATAGGCTGTAGTCTAACCAATCGCTGTGGGCAGGTTTCTCACGTGCGCGGGGAAAGACCCCAATGGATTTCTAGTCCATCCCCTTTTACTTTTTATTACTTTTTATTATTTTATTATCAAAAATATTGTGACATATATATTTACAACAACAACAACCCCCCAGCCCCCTCTCTCACGCACGTCCATGGGGCTATTTAGACCCAGGGGAAAGGGAGAAGGGAGAGACAACACAGAGAACTAACACAACTCACAACACACAGTACATTACATTACATTACGCTCATTTAGCAGACGCTTTTATCCAAAGCCACTTACAGTAGTGTGCTTCAACAAAGGAAGGTAAGAGAACAACTCGTCACCAGAAGTCAAAAGTGCATTTCTATCAAGCCTCCAATAACTGAACCAGGGCTCAGGTAGAAGGACCATAATTCAGGGAAAAGTGTAGGGGAAAAAGTCAAATAAGTTGGCAAACAATATGCAACAATATCTAGAACAATATCTACCTATCTATAATATGTAATCTACTTTTGACTGACTGAATTGACGCTACGAGGAAGGATCCGGGAAGTGTGTCCTGAAGAGATGGGTTTTCAGCCAAACGCATCATAACAGACAAGACCACCCAGCCACCAACTGTCCTCACTGTTACCGTCAGGCAGGCCGTACCGCAGTATCAAGTGCTGTAGAAATAGACTCAGAGACAGCTTCCACAGTCAGGCCACCAGGCTGCTGAACAAGAGCCTATAGCATATAACAATGAATATTTTATTACATTGATTTATATATATATTGCTCTTTTTTTGTGCTAATATATTGCATTTCATATATGCATTTTTATATATTTAACTTTATGCTTTTTACTTCTTTTTTTATTCTATTATTTTTAGAACTGCTGTCTGACGTCAGGTATTGAACTATTGTATAACTTTGATGTGACAATAAACTTGACTTGAAGTCAAAAGTCTTAGGTTCAAAGGACAGGCTGTAGTCTAACCAATCGTTGTCGGCAGGATTTGAACCTGCGCGGGGAAACCGGAGAGAGAGGGAGAGGGAGAGAGAGAGAGAGAGAGAGAGGGAGAGGGAGAGGGAGAGAGAGAGAGAGAGAGAGAGAGAGAGAGAGAGAATTCCTGTGCTCTGCTTATGTTTGTTATACTTGTTGTGCTTTTAGGCACCGTTTTAACCCCACTGTGTGTTGTGTTTATCTTGTAGTAGTAGATAGCGTGTTGTTTTAACCCCACTGTGTGTTGTGTTTATCTTGTAGTAGTAGATAGCGTGTTGTTTTAACCCCACTGTGTGTTGTGTTTATCTTGTAGTAGTAGATAGGGTGTTGTTTTAACCCCACTGTGTGTTGTATTTATCTTGTAGTAGTAGATAGCGTGTTGTTTTAACCCCACTGTGTGTTGTGTTTATCTTGTAGTAGTAGATAGCGTGTTGTTTTAACCCCACTGTGTGTTGTGTTTATCTTGTAGTAGTAGATAGCGTGTTGTTTTAACCCCACTGTGTGTTGTGTTTATCTTGTAGTAGTAGATAGCGTGTTGTTTTAACCCCACTGTGTGTTGTGTTTATCTTGTAGTAGTAGATAGTGTGTTGTTTTAACCCCACTGTGTGTTGTGTTTATCTTGTAGTAGTAGATAGCGTGTTGTTTTAACCCCACTGTGTGTTGTGTTTATCTTGTAGTAGTAGATAGCGTGTTGTTTTAATCCCACTGTGTGTTGTGTTTATCTTGTAGTAGTAGATAGCGTGTTGTTTTAACCCCACTGTGTGTTGTGTTTATCTTGTAGTAGTAGATAGCGTGTTGTTTTAACCCCACTGTGTGTTGTGTTTATCTTGTAGTAGTAGATAGCGTGTTGTTTTAACCCCACTGTGCGTTGTGTTTATCTTGTAGTAGTAGATAGCGTGTTGTTTTAACCCCACTGTGTGTTGTGTTTATCTTGTAGTAGTAGATAGCGTGTTGTTTTAACCCCACTGTGTGTTGTGTTTATCTTGTAGTAGTAGATAGCGTGTTGTTTTAACCATACTGTGTGTTGTGTTTATCTTGTAGTAGTAGATAGCGTGTTGTTTTAACCCCACTGTGTGTTGTGTTTATCTTGTAGTAGTAGATAGCGTGTTGTTTTAACCCCACTGTGTGTTGTGTTTATCTTGTAGTAGTAGATAGCGTGTTGTTTTAATCCCACTGTGTGTTGTGTTTATCTTGTAGTAGTAGATAGCGTGTTGTTTTAACCCCACTGTGTGTTGTGTTTATCTTGTAGTAGTAGATAGCGTGTTGTTTTAACCCCACTGTGTGTTGTGTTTATCTTGTAGTAGTAGATAGCGTGTTGTTTTAACCCCACTGTGTGTTGTGTTTATCTTGTAGTAGTAGATAGCGTGTTGTTTTAACCCCACTGTGTGTTGTGTTTATCTTGTAGTAGTAGATAGCGTGTTGTTTTAACCCTACTGTGTGTTGTGTTTATCTTGTAGTAGTAGATAGCGTGTTGTTTTAACCCCACTGTGTGTTGTGTTTATCTTGTAGTAGTAGATAGCGTGTTGTTTTAACCCCACTGTGTGTTGTGTTTATCTTGTAGTAGTAGATAGCGTGTTGTTTTAACCCCACTGTGTGTTGTGTTTATCTTGTAGTAGTAGATAGCGTGTTGTTTTAACCCCACTGTGTGTTGTGTTTATCTTGTAGTAGTAGATAGCGTGTTGTTTTAACCCCACTGTGTGTTGTGTTTATCTTGTAGTAGTAGATAGCGTGTTGTTTTAACCCCACTGTGTGTTGTGTTTATCTTGTAGTAGTAGATAGCGTGTTGTTTTAACCCCACTGTGTGTTGTGTTTATCTTGTAGTAGTAGATAGCGTGTTGTTTTAACCCCACTGTGTGTTGTGTTTATCTTGTAGTAGTAGATAGCGTGTTGTTTTAACCACACTGTGTGTTGTGTTTATCTTGTAGTAGTAGATAGCGTGTTGTTTTAACCCTACTGTGTGTTGTGTTTATCTTGTAGTAGTAGATAGCGTGTTGTTTTAACCCCACTGTGTGTTGTGTTTATCTTGTAGTAGTAGATAGCGTGTTGTTTTAACCCCACTGTGTGTTGTGTTTATCTTGTAGTAGTAGATAGCGTGTTGTTTTAACCCCACTGTGTGTTGTGTTTATCTTGTAGTAGTAGATAGCGTGTTGTTTTAACCCCACTGTGTGTTGTGTTTATCTTGTAGTAGTAGATAGCGTGTTGTTTTAACCCCACTGTGTGTTGTGTTTATCTTGTAGTAGTAGATAGCGTGTTGTTTTAACCCCACTGTGTGTTGTGTTTATCTTGTAGTAGTAGATAGCGTGTTGTTTTAACCACACTGTGTGTTGTGTTTATCTTGTAGTAGTAGATAGCGTGTTGTTTTAACCCTACTGTGTGTTGTGTTTATCTTGTAGTAGTAGATAGCGTGTTGTTTTAACCCCACTGTGTGTTGTGTTTATCTTGTAGTAGTAGATAGCGTGTTGTTTTAACCCCACTGTGTGTTGTGTTTATCTTGTAGTAGTAGATAGCGTGTTGTTTTAACCCCACTGTGTGTTGTGTTTATCTTGTAGTAGTAGATAGCGTGTTGTTAATGCTCTTCATGTCGCTACGCAGGCATCCTAGTAGTTGGGACCATTTTACTATTGGCCTGCAATTGGGAATGCAATTGTTCTATTTGTGTCTTTATTTACCTCAGTAATATATTGTATACATCATTTCTATACATATTTTTCATTGATCTTGTAATTCTATGTTCCTGCACACAGTTCTCTTAGTGTGTGTTCTGTGGACTGTTGTTTGCACATTCCTGCCAGCCACTGCCACTTATTGACTCCACTCACCCCCTGGGTGTGTGAGTGACAAATACTAATCTACAATCTGGAAAAACAATGGACTTCACACTCACTTTTAACCTTTTACAAATCATATGGACTTGTTTTCATATCAATAACAAGTTGACAGGTAAACATATGCTTCTCAGATTCTTTTTTTTTCTGGAAGACCATTTATCCAATTTGAACACACTGAACATATTTACTTTAAATAACAATTGAAAAAATACACTTAAAAAATACACAAACTGACACTGACACATCATCTTAAAGACAACACTGCAGGGTTTATTGCTTGTCTTTCCACTCTGTGATGGTCTCTCCAGATGCTAGACAGTACCACTTTCCCTTAGACTGGGTATAACCAGTGGTTTTACTTTTGGATTGACCACATCATTTACACAGATAATGATAATTCTGTTTGCAGTGCTGCTTTTCTGGTGGCTCTCCTCTTTCCACACACTCCTGGTCTTCACGTGCTGCCTTTCGCTGTCTCCATTCACGGTGACCATTTGACGATGGTGTTGCCGTTGCCACTGGAGATGGTGATGGTTGCTGAGAGGGAGGGGGTGGCGGATGCGAGGACCAGCCAGGCAATGGGGCGGGTGGTAGATGACCCTGCCCGTACGAGGACCAGGGAGGAGGAGATGGGGCGGGTGGTAGATGACCCTGCCCGTATGAGGAACAGGGAGGAGGAGATGGGGTGGGTGGTAGATGACCCTGCCCGTACGAGGACCAGGGAGGAGGAGAGGGGGCGGGTGGTAGATGACCCTGCCCGTACGAGGGCCAATCGAACACCACGAAGCGCGGGGGGGGGGGGGGGGGAATCGTCGCAGTGGTTCAATATAATCTGTTCTCCTCAGGGGCCCCCGTCCAGCTCGGGGCACCCTTCCAGCTCGGGGCCCCAGGCAATTGCCTACGTTGCCTACACTGTTGCGAGACGCCCCTGCAGACTAGACTATAAGGGGACAACTATGGAAAAAAGTACATCGACAATTTCAATATCACGCCCACATCTCTGTTCGGACTGTGTTCTACCGGTTCGTACTGTGTTCGACTGTGTTCGGAACGGTTAGGACTCTTTGAGACTGTGTTAGGATTGTTTGGGACTCGGTAGGACTTTGTTTGGATTCGTTTGGCAGTCCCATCGCTGGCAGTAACGGCCACCTCATCTCTCCAGAGATTGCAGATCTGTGCACAATATTCGATACTGTATTGAACACCATTTCACCACTGAAATAAAGAAGAGGAGTTCAGTTATTGATAAACAGCCACAGAAAACAAGGTTCCACCGAGACTTGAACTCGGATCACTGGATTCAGAGTCCAGAGAGCTAACCATTACACCATGGAACCCTTTGGTTCATATAGCAATTAATAAAATAACTTTATAGTAACCATAATTATAACCTGGAGGAAAGTGATCGGCAAAGTTGACACTGAAACTTGGGTGAATTTAAGATTTAAATTATCAATTGCATTGGTCTGTACCATGAGAAGCATTGGTGGTATAGTGGTGAGAATAGCTGCCTTCCAAGAAGTTTATTCCCACCCAATGTCATTGTAACAAAGACTGGGTTTGTAACAAACCCACGCGTGCAGAGCACAATGGATTAGCAGTCCATCGCCTTAACCACACGGCCACCTCAACTCTCCAGAGATTGCAGATCTGTGCACAATATTCAATACTGTATTGAATGTGATCTGGAAAACACCCTTTAACCGCTGAAGTTATTAAATTATCAATTGTTCTTTACAGTGCCTGTATCTGTGTGTGTGTGTCTGTGTGTGTGTGTTTGTGGGGGTGTGTGCGCCTGTCTCTGTGTGTGTGTCTGTGTGCGCATGTGTGTGTATGTCTTTAAATTGAATAACTTCAGTGGTGACAGGGTGTTTTCCAGAGCACATTCAATACAGTATTGAATATTGTGCACAGATCTGCAAACTATGGTGAGATGAGGTGGCTGAGTGGTTAAGGCGATGGACTGCTAATCCATTGTGCTCTGCACGCGTGGGTTCAAATCCCATCCTCATCGGTTCAAATAATTTTTACAATGTCAGAATGACATTGGGTGGGAATAAACTTCTTTGAAGGCAGCTATTCTCACCACTATAACACCAATGCTTCTCATGGTACAGACCAATGCAATTGATCATTTAAATCATGAATTCACCCAAGTTTCAGTGTCAACTTTGCAGATCACTTTCCTCCAGGTTATAATTATGGTTACTATAAAGTTATTTTATTAATTGCTATTTAATTCAAAGGGTTCCATGGTGTAATGGTTAGCACTCTGGACTCTGAATCCAGTGATCCAAGTTCAAGTCTTGGTGGAACTGTTTTTTCTGTGGCTGTTTATCAATAACTGAACTCCTCTTCTTTATTTCAGTGGTGAAATTCAAATTCAATACAGTATTGAAAATTGTGCACAGATGTGCAATCTCTGGAGAGATGAGGTGGCCGAGTGGTTAAGGCGATGGACTGCTAATCCATTGTGCTCTGCAGGTGTGGGTTCAAATCCCATCCTCATCTGTTCTAGTCTTTGTCAGAATGACTCTGTGTTTAAAAGTTGATGTGTAAAAATTTCAGCACCAGCATGGATCCAAGGGCTACATCTTTAGAGTGGGAAATGACACTATGAAGGATAAGTACATAGACATCAATGCATAGGCCGGGAATCAAACACGGGTCAACTGCTTGAAGGCAGCTATGCTTCATTTTTCATGATAGCCCATGTGATTCCAGAGGTTTTCCTGGATAAGACGTGGTCGTAGGGCAGGGTGATCTGCCACCAGCCCCATCTCCTCCTCCCTGGAGAGATGTCTGAGGTAAATAAAGACACAAATAGAACAATTGCATTCCCAATTTGAGGCCAATAGTAAAATGGTCCCAACTACTAGGATGCCTGCGTAGCGACATAGAGAGCATTAACAACACGCTATCTACTACTACAAGATAAACACAACACACAGTATGGTTAAAACAACACGCTATCTACTACTACAAGTTAAACACAACACACAGTGGGGTTAAAACAACACGCTATCTACTACTACAAGATAAACACAACACACAGTGGGGTTAAAACAACACGCTATCTACTACTACAAGATAAACACAACACACAGTGGGGTTAAAACAACACGCTATCTACTACTACAAGATAAACACAACACACAGTGGGGTTAAAACAACACGCTATCTACTACTACAAGATAAACACAACACACAGTAGGGTTAAAACAACACGCTATCTACTACTACAAGATAAACACAACACACAGTGGGGTTAAAACAACACGCTATCTACTACTACAAGATAAACACAACACACAGTGGGGTTAAAACGGTGCCTAAAAGCACAACAAGTACAACCAGCGTAAGCAGAGCACAGGGAATCCCTCTCTCTCTCTCTCTCTCTCTCTCTCTCTCTCTCTCTCTCTCTCTCTCTCTCTCTCTCTCTCTCTCTCTCTCTCTCTCTCTCTCTCTCTCTCTCTCCCCCCCACTGTAGCAGTCCTTTGAAACTAAGACTTTTGACTTCAAGTCAAGTCAAGTTTATTGTCACATCAAAGTTATACAAGTATAAGCAATGGGTGAAAATCTTATGTGCAAAACCCGACGACAGACAGCAGTTATAAAAATATAAATAATAGAATAAAAAAACAAGTAAAAAGTACAAACTGTATAAAGTTAAATATATAAAAATATAAAAATGCATGTATATGTGCATATGAAATGCAATATATTAGCACAAAAAAAGAGCAATATATATTATAAATAAATGCAATAAAATATACATTGTTATATGCTATACGCCCTTGTTCAGCAGCCTGATAGCCTGACTGTGGAAGCTGTCTCTGAGTCTATTTGTACAGCATTGATACTGCGGTACGGCCTGCCTGACGGTAACAGTGAGTACAGTTGGTGGCTGGGTGGTCTTGTCTGTTATGATGCGTTTGGCCTTGTTCCCACAGAGACTGTACGCTGTTTCCCCAACAACAAGCCATGGGTCACCCGAGACATCAAGGTCCTGCTCAATGAGAAGAAGAGGGCCTTCAGAGATGGGGATAGGGAGCAGATGAGGCGGGTTCAGAGGGAGCTGAAGGAGAGGATCCAGCAGGGCAAAGACAACTACAGGAGGAAGCTGGAGCACAAACTTCAGCAGAACAACCTGAAGGATGTGTGGAGTGGCATGAGGAGCATCACTGGCTACAAACAACCTGGTAGCCAGACAATAGGGGGGGGTCCTGATCGGGCCAACGAGTTGAATTTGTTTTT
Organism: Muraenolepis orangiensis; assembly: GCA_027704905.1. Classification (NCBI taxonomy): domain Eukaryota; kingdom Metazoa; phylum Chordata; class Actinopteri; order Gadiformes; family Muraenolepididae; genus Muraenolepis; species Muraenolepis orangiensis. Next base: position 4,747,232 of record CM051023.1, on the reverse strand, counting down.
CAATAGATTCAATGAGTGGGCTCCGGTCTACCCCCCCTCCCCCAGCCCCTCTACAACCATTCCCCTCCAGCCCCCCAGCCCTGCTGTCCCCCCTCCCCCACCGTCCCTCTCCAGCATCAACATACCTGTTCTCTCTCCCCCACCACCACTACCTCACCCCTCCCCCATCAACACAACAGTGACTCTTCCAGCCCCCACACACGGCACACATACCTTCACAGCTGAGCAGGTGAGGAAAGTGCTGTGCAGGCTCCATCCAGGCAAGGCTGCAGGTCCTGACGGCGTCAGCCCGAGGGTCCTCAAAACATGTGCTGCCCAGCTGAGTGGAGTCCTGCAGTACATCTTCAACCTGAGCATGAGACTGGAGAGGGTCCCTGTGCTGTGGAAGACATCCTGCCTGGTGCCGGTTCCGAAGAAGGCACGTCCCAGCACCTCAAACGACTACAGACCGGTGGCGCTGATGTCCCACATGGCGAAATCCTTTGAGAGGCAGGTCCTGACGCTTCTTCGGCCCCTGGTCAGATCATCGCTGGACCCTCTTCAGTTTGCCTACCAGCCGAAACTGGGAGTGGAGGACGCCATCATCTTCCTGCTCCATCGTGCCTACGCCCACTTGGACAGACCCGGGAGCACTGTGAGAATCATGTTTTTCGACTTCTCCAGTGCGTTCAACACCATCCGGCCTGCCCTGCTGGGAAGTAAGCTGACGGCGATGAAGGTGGACTCTTCCCTGGTGTCCTGGATTACTGACTATTTGACGGGTCGTCCACAGTTTGTCAGACTGCAGGACTGTGTGTCTGACACTGTGGTCAGCAGCACTGGTGCTCCACAGGGAACTGTTCTTTCCCCATTCCTGTTCACCCTGTACACCTCAGACTTCCAGTACAACTCTGTGTCCTGCCATCTGCAGAAGTTCTCGGACGACTCTGCAGTTGTTGGTTGTGTCAGCGAGGGAAACGATGAGGAGTACAGGGGCGTCGTGGACTCCTTCGTTGAGTGGTGTGAGCTGAACCATATGCAGCTCAACACTGACAAGACGAAAAAGATGGTGGTGGACTTCCGCAGGAGGAAATCCACACCCACACCCATTTCCATCAAGGGTGTGTCCGCTGAAGCTGTCCAGGAATATAAATACCTGGGAGTTCATCTGGACAACAAACTGGTCTGGGCCAAGAACTCTGAGGCTGTTTACAAGAAGGGCCAGAGCCGTCTTTACTTCCTGCGGAGGCTCCGGTCCTTCAACGTTTGCAACAAGATGCTGAATGTGTTCTACCAGTCGGTGGTAGCCAGTGCCATCTTCTCCGGAGTCGTGTGCTGGGGAAGCAGGTTGAGATCAGCAGACGCCAACAAGATCAGCAGGATTGTCAGGAAGGCTGGCGCTGTCCTGGGGGTCCAGCTGGACTCCTTGTTGGTGGTGTCTGAGAGAAGGATGCTGCGCAAGCTGCGTAGTATCCTTGACAACAACTCTCACCCTCTCCATCAGGTGCTGACCTCATATAGAAGCACCTTTAGCAACAGACTCATTCCACCCAGGTGCACCACAGAACGCCATAGGAAGTCCTTTCTTCCTGTGGCCATTAGACTCTTTAATTCCTCTACCTGGGGTCGTGAGAGGGACAGTGGAGACTCAGTGACCTGAGGCCAACGTACTTATTATTATTTTTTGGTCAACGCACTGTAATCATCTCATTGTACTTTGCACTGTAAATTCTATTTCAAATCCGAATTCACTTTTCACTTTTCACTTTACACATGTCACTTTTCAGTTGAGTTATTTATTAACATATTATTACTTTGGCGCACCGTTGTAACCAAAAGAGAGCTGAGCCAGAAGGCAAAGCTCTCGATCTACCGATCAGTCTTCGTTCCTACCCTCACCTATGGCCATGAGCAATGGGTAATGACCGAAAGGACGAGATTGTGAATACAAGCGGCCGAAATGAGTTTCCTAAGGAGGGTGGCTGGTATCTCCCTGAGGGATAGGGTGAGAAGCTCAGTCACTCGTGAGAGACTCGGAGTAGAGCCGCTGCTCCTTCGCGTAGAAAGGAGCCAGTTGAGGTGGTTCGGGCATCTAGTAAGGATGCTTCCTGGTCGCCTCCCGAGGGAGGTTTTCCAGGCACATCCAACTGGGAGGAGACCACGGGGCAGACCGAGGTACAGGTGGGGTGATTACATCTCCACACTGGCCTGGGAACGCCTCTGGATCCCCCAGTCAGAGCTAGTCGATGTTGCCAGGGAGAGGGAAGTTTGGAGTCCCCTGCTGGAGCTGCTACCTCCGCGACCCGATTTCGGATAAGCGGGAGAAGATGGATGGATGGATGGATATTATTACTGCCAATTTGCACTATACGTATTGTTGTGTATTGTATATACCTACGTATTACTGTAATAATACTGTAAATTTATCTTCATTTATCAATACATTTAGACTTCATTTAGAATTATTTTAACAATTTTTGTTTATAATAGTTTTATTTAGTTAGTTGTTGTTTTGTTTTTTAGCTTAGGTATTAGTATTTTGTGTGTGCATTTATTCCCCCTGGGTCAACTGTTGCACCTTAATTTCCCTCGGGATCAATAAAGTTATCTGAATCTGAATCTGAATCTGAACAACTATTGACAATGTACCTATTCTACTGAGTACATGTTCTGACAATGTACCTATTATACTGAGTACATGTACTGCAATGTACCTATTCTACTGAGTACAAGTACTGACAACGTAACTATTCAACTGAGTACATGTACTGAGTATGTACCTATTGTACTGAGTACAAGTACTGGCAATGTACCTATTATACTGAGTACATGTACTGACAATGTAAATATTATACTGAGTACAACTACTGACAATGTACCTATTCTACTGAGTACATGTACTGACAATGTACCTTTTCTACTGAGTACAAGTACTGAGAATGTACCTATTCTACTGAGTACATGTACTGACAATATACCTATTCTACAGAGTGCATGTACTGACAATGTACCTATTATACTGAGTACAAGTACTGAAAATGTACCTATTATACTGAGTGCATGTACTGACAATGTACCTATTATACTGAGTACAAGTACTGACAATGTACCTATTATACTGAGTACAAGTACTGACAATGTACCTATTATACTGAGTGCAAGTACTGACAATGTACCTATTATACTGAGTGCATGTACTGACATTGTACCTATTATAGAGCATGTACTGAGTACTTCCTGTACTGACTACAGACTACAGTATATTAGTCTTCTTCCTGCTGTAATGAAGTGATATATGATGATATATTAGTGATATATATTGATGATACATCACAGATCAGAGTTGACTACAGTATCTCTGACTCGGTATCAAAGCATGATGAACCAGTTGGTCCAGTTCCCCTCCCAGTTCAGTTCCTTTCAGACTAACCTCTTCTAGGCTGTTGTTCCATGACTTCACTCAGTCATGAACTATAATAACCTTATTAACATATGAACCATAGACAGAGAGCTCTGAGGACCAGAAGCTCAGACACACACAGTCTCTGACGATACTTTGATTCATTTAGAATAAAATCAGAAGTGGACACACATTGTAACATGATGTCATTTATTATTCAGAAGCAAACACTTTAATCAATATAGACTATTGATTACTGACTGCAACTGTTGAGAAGTTTCTCTAAAATGGTTCACAGTCTTGTTGGGTTGGATTCTTCTTGTGTTGTTTCCTGGTTCGTATTTCAGGTTACACCCTTTACTTGTAGGCACACACACACACACACACACACACACACACACACACACACACACACACACACACACACACGCAAAGCATGCGCTCTACCACTGAGCGACATCCCTTTTCATGTTACTTGCTTCTCATCTCTATATCTTCTGATATATATATATATATATATATCTCTATCTATCTATATATATATATATATATATATATATATATATATATATAGATAAAGATATATATATATATATATCTATATATTCTCTATAACCACACCTTCAACAGAAGCCATGTGATGCGGTTGTAGAGACTAGAATGTGATCTTCTTTGATCTGATGGTGAATCCAGTGAACTGATCACATGTTGAGTTGAGCAGGAGTCAAACCTCTTGGGTTCAAAGGAGAGGCTGGACTTTTACTAATGGTTGTCAGCGGGATTAGAACTAGTGCAGGGATACTGTTAGGAACCCCCTTAGAGGGCCGGTCTAGGGGGAAGAAGGGCTGAACCTAACGGGCAATGGCAGCGTGCAAGGCGGTGCTATGCTAACGTCGCCGGCGTGCAGGTCGGTGCTATGCTAACGTCGCTGTCGTGCAGGTCGGTGCTATGCTAACGTCGCTGGCGTGCAGGTCGGTGCTATGCTAACGTCGCTGGCGTGCAGGTCGGTGCTATGCTAACGTCGCTGGCGTGCAGGTCGGTGCTATGCTAACGTCACTGGCGTGCAGGTCGGTGCTATGCTAACGTCGCTGGCGTGCAGGTCGGTGCTATGCTAACGTCGCTGGCGTGCAGGTCGGTGCTATGCTAACGTCGCTGGCGTGCAGGTCGGTGGAAACACGGAACAAGGACCACGGGGATATGGTGCAAAAAGTAACAGGTTTATTTATGGAGTAAATGAGGACCGTAATAAACCACAATGATACTTTTTCACGAGGACACAGGTAGGGAGACTAGGGGAGGACGCCAAAACAGACCGGGTGTCAAAGGAATGAAAACATTAAAACACCCCAGCTATTCCTGGCACCCTATCACTTCTAGTACCCTAAACTAAGAACACAATACAATGTCTTACTAACTAGCTGTCCCACCTAATCTAATCCCAGAAACACAGGAGGTGACACCCGCCTGGAAACGCTAGCCTAGTGTAAATAGACAGAGTTGAACCTACGTGATGCGTGGTGTAAACCCATGGGCGTCTTACCTCGGCGTACCTCGCCCTCCCCATGGGGCTTCACTACTGGGAACAATGGTGACTGAAGAGCAACGAGAAGCAGGCCCAACACAGAGTGCTAACAGCAGGCCAAACAAACATATCATCCCCTCTTCTCCCACACAAAGGGAGTGGGAGACTGAAGTAGCGCCCACGCCCCTCTGATTGGCCCATTGGCTGATTGGCTGATTGATCAAAGGGGGACTGACAAACCAATGATGATTGACAGGGGGCGGGACAAACCAGTACCTGGGAGAGAAAAGAGAGGGAGAAACAAACATGCGTGCAACATGCAACGAACACGTTGGTAACAGAGACCACAATGGATATCTAGTCCATGGCCTTAACCACTGGGATGAACCCAGCCTCCACACCACTGTATGAACCTGCCTACATGTTGGTGATGCCGGGGATTGAACCCGCGGCCTCATCCATGAGAAGCATGCGCTCTACCACTCAGCTACATCCCCTTTCACCGTAGATGGCTTCTTATCTCTAGAAGCACAACTTATCAAACACTATCACATTGGAGATATTGTTGCAGACTACATTTTGTGATCTTGGTTGGATATGATGATGAATCTAGTGAACTGATCACATCTTGGAGATGAGCATAAGTCAAAAATCTTAGTTTCAAAGAATCTTAAGGTCTTACCATCGTACTTATCGTTGTCGGCAGGATTCAAACCTGCAACCTGCGGGGAGAACCCAACGGATTTCTAGTCCATCACCTTAACCACTAGGAGAAAGATTGAAAAAAGGGTCTGCTACTGTGGGGGGAGAAGAGAGGGAAAGGGGGAGAGAGAGGGGGGGGGGAAGTATACAGGCGGCAGTATAGATCAGGAGGTTTGAGCGGCTGCCTCACAACCGCATGGTTGCTGGTTCGATCCCCCGGCTCCTCCTAGCAAAAACACATTTCACTGTATGTTTGTATGTGTATGTGACCAATAGAGAGGATTCAATCCTACAGTTTGGTTGTTTAACCAGAGGGGAGAGAGAGAGAATTGCTTATGCTGGTTGTGCTTCTTGTGCTTTTAGGCACCGTTTTGACCATACTGTGTGTTGTGTTTATCTTGTAGTAGTAGATAGCGTGTTGTTTTTAATGCACTCGCATATGTCGCTACGCAGGCATCCTAGTAGGTGTGCGTAGGTGGGAAGATTTTTCTATAGGCCTGCGATTGGGAATGCTGGAAACTTGTTCTATTCATGTCTTTATTTACCTCAGAAATACATTGCTCTTTATCAAACAAATGTACTTGTATGTCGCTTTTGGATGAAGCGTCTGCTAAATGTAAATGTATAGAGAGAGAGAGAGAGATTTCCTACATATTCTTATACCAATAAAACACACTTGTTACAACACAATACACTTAGGTAGCGACTATACATCATTTATATTAATATTTTTCACATTTCTCTATATCTTGTAATTATATTTTCCGGCACACAGTGCAGTTATTGTAAATACAGCGTACTGTTGTTTGCACATTCCTGCGGAGCCCCCCTGGGGTCACATGAAAAAATGGACATGTCAATCCGTGTGTACGGTTTAGTAATCCGATCCCTTGGTTTAGTAATACGTTCCCTCGATTTAGTAATCCGATCCCTCGGTTTAGTAATACGTTCCCTCGGTTCAGTAATCCGATCCCTCGGTTCAGTAATCCGATCCCTCGGTTTAGTAATACGTTCCCTCGGTTCAGTA